>VNJU01002366.1:0-13612 GCA_008042675.1 Drosophila seguyi
CATCAGGGAGAAGACAGAGCCGAGACGCTGCTATAAGTGCATGGGCTTCGGGCACACCTCGGCAAGATGCGCGCTTTAGACGCAACGGCCAAAGCCACCCAGGAGGCATACTTCAGGTGCGGAGGCACCGGCCACAAGCACAACACGTGCAAGGGCAAGCCCAGGTGCATCCTTTGCTCTAGAGGTGGCAAGACCTCGAGGGACGCAGAGCATGCGACCCTAAGCAGGAGCTGCCCTGAGTACCAGAAGGCCATCAATACCTCGAGCAATGGTTAAGTTCCTCCAACTTAACCTTAACCATTGCAGAGCAGCCCAAGACCTGCTATCCCAGACGGCTATCGAGCAGAAGATTGACATCGCCATATTGAGCGAGCCCTACAAGGCCAAGCTAGAAGGCGTATGGCAACAAAGCGCTGATGGCGGAGCAGCCATATGGAGCTGCGGGCAGCCCCCCGGTCATCAACAGCAGCGGGCGTCGGGACGTGGCCACGTCAGGGCTGGGTTCCAAGCGACTACCATTTACAGTTGCTACCTAGCCCCGAGTATGCACATCGACGAGTTCAGGGACATAATACTGGAGATCGCCCAAGCTGCTCGTGGACGGTCCCCAGTACTAATCGCAGGAGACTTCAACGCGTGGGCCCCCGCCTGGGGGAGGACGAGAACCACACAGCGGGGAACCGTCATCCTTGATGCCCTGGCCAACCTGGATGTCTGCCTACTAAATGACAGCAATAAGTGCACCTACAGCAAGGCAGGCCGGGAGTCAATCATTGATCTGACTTTCGCCAGCCCTGAGCTCTCCCGGAACAGCTGTTGGGAGGTCAACGACCTTTTTACCCACAGCGATCACGCTGCCATAATCTTCCGCTCGAGCCACGCCCACCAAATCGGGAAACTGTGTATAGAGTACACACCCTGAATTCAGAGACGCTCATAGCTGCATGGATGCCAGCACCATCACAGGAGAGGCGGACACCTGCGCGATCACGATAACCGCCAGGATCAAGGCAGCCTGCGATGCAGCAATGGAAAGCTCCACCAAAGGAGACGGAAGGCGGCCAGTCCCCTGGTGGAACCAGGAGATAGCTACAGCCAGAAGCAACTGTCTCGCTGCTAGGCGGATATGTCAGCGAAGCAGGGGACGCTCCACACACGAAGTGCACGAGTCCCTTTACAGGGAGAGGAAAAAGGCCCTCAAGGTGGCTATCAAGGCAAGCAAGAACAAGTGCTTCCAGGACCTTTGCGACGCGGCTGACCAAGAACCTTTTGGATCAGCATACAAAATGGTGATGGGCAAGCTAACCAGACAGCCAATTTCCAGCTCTCAGGAGCAGCTGGGAGCAATAGTCTCCACGCTCTTCCCTACTCAGCAGCCTCTAAGGGCACCCAGTGTGAGTGCTGCCGAAGCGCTGCCCACCTGCGAGGAGGAAGTCCTGAGCGCGTTGGCCAGCTGCAAAGCATCCAAGGCACCCGGACCGGATGGCATTCCCAGTGCAGCGCTGCAAGCCATAGTGAAGGCTTATCTAGGCCTCTTCCCGCAGGTGTACAATAGGTGCATCAACGAACGGTGTTTCCCCCGAGCCTGGAAACAGCAAAGGCTCATGCTCATCCCGAAGCCAGGCAAGCTCAACGACGACCCGTCCTCATTTCGGCCCCTTTGCATGATGAACACACTGGGCAAAATATTCGAGCGCATAATATGCATGAAGCTGGAAAGGGAAATCGAGGAGCGCGGAGTCTTGTCAAGCCACCAGCATGGATTCCGGAAGAGGCGAAGCACAATTGACACGATCCGAGAAGTAACGGAACTGGCAGCCAATGCTATCGAAGGAGAACGATCGCGGGTCGGCTCCAAGAAATACTGCCTTGTATGCACCCTCGACGTAAAAAACGCCTTCAATTCCGCAAACTGGAGCCTAGTCTTGCAAGCACTACAGCGTGGCGGCATATCAGGGTACCTCACGCAGCTGATAGCCGACTACTTCAAGGACCGCGTCTTGCTGTACAATTCAGATGCAGGCAACCAAGAGTACCAGGTGACAGGAGGCGTTCCCCAAGGCTCAGTCCTCGGACCGATCTTATGGAACGTCATGAATGACGGGATCCTGAGGCTGATATTGCCCGAAGGCTTGTCCGTGGTTGGGTTCGCAGACGACATCGCACTGGTCACTGTGGAGAAGCAACTGGCCGACGTCTCAACTAAATGCAGTCTTGCGATCGACCTGCTGATGTCCTGGCTTACGGACAATGGGCTCTCGCTTGCAGAACACAAGACAGAAGCAGTGCTTATAAGTAGCAGAAAGGCCGTAGAAAAGCTGAGCTTCCATCGAGTCTAGCCCGGCAGTCAAGTACCTTGGAGTACTGATCGACCACCGACTGAACTACAAAAGCCACCTGGAGTACGCAGCAGCCAAGGCATCCAAGGCCACTGCCGCTATCTCTAGGATGATGGCCAACACGCGCGGTCCTAGACAGCACAGCCGGCGGCTAATAGCGACAGTGGTGACCTCCACCTTGTTATATGCCGCACCGATATGGGCGGAAGCCATGCTGACTGCGAGCTACAGCCGACAATGCAAGTCGATATATAGACGCTGCGCACTGCGCATATCCAGCTGCTTCTGCACCGTGTCGGAAGAAGCTGCACTAGTGGTAGCCGGATCAATCCTCATCGACCTATTGGCAGAGGAGCGCAGGACTGGAAGGTCTGGAAGCAGAACCCAGCGGAGCAGCACAGTCTCAAGGTGGCAAGCGAGATGGGATATCGCGAGCACTGGACGTTGGACACACCGACTAATCCCCGAACTGGATCCCTGGATACACCGGCGCCACGAGCAGGTGGCATACCTGCACCGGTTCAAGCACGATGCAGATCCATTCTGCGAATACTGCAGCGGCGCATCCATCGAGGACGCAGAGCACTCTTTCTTTGCGTGCCCGCTATTCAGAGAGGAAGTGCTGCGTTGGAGGCAGCAACGAAAATATAATCGGGTGTATGCTGGAGACTCCAGCCAACTGGGATGCTATCACTGACATGGCAGCAACTGTTATGAGGGAACTGAGGCGCGCGGAGCAGATCCGACGCACGGTTGGCAAAAGATGAGCGGCAACCTGACCGCCAGCCACCCTCGCGAAGTATAGCTTTGGGGCAATCCCGCGGGAGTGGACTCTTCCTACTTACACTCATTCCTCTAATTGTAAATTTATTACTTTAAATCTTTTAAATAAAAAAAAAAAAAAAAAAAACTCGCAGGACACACAGACACCAATGCAGACGTAAAATACAAATGTGCCAAATGATAACATTTTTGGGGGCGCCACCCCCTGGAAGCTATAACCTCCCACCCAAGTCAGACCTCGTTGTAGCTCACGGCTCCTGGCATGGCCCCACAAAAGTCGTATCTGCATCCTGGTCCTAATACTCGTGTGTTGAAATCCCCATATGTGCGAACAGTGGGCGAAAAACGATGGGATGGTTGTTTGGAAATATTAAATGCCTACAAATTTTATTTGATTTTAAATTTGGGTAATTTTTTCTATAATTTAGTATCTTGCAGCTTTTTCTGGTAGTCTTTACTTAACTAAAAATTAAGTGGGTCACACTTAAAAAAAATAACTTGACAAAGAATATATTAAAAAAAAATTAAATTTATTTAATGTAATGTAACTGTATTTTACTAATTTCCAGTATTTTTTAATTTTTAAATTTTTGGTTTTATGTCTTTTTTGGTAAAAAAAATTAGCTGGTCACACTTTAAAAAACCAAAACTTGCCACAGGATACAATAAAACGTTGTATTTATGTTAAAATGCTCTTAAAAAAACATATATATATATAATATTAAAAAATGTAATATTTATTATTCAATATAAATTAAATAAATGTAATTAAATAAGCAGCTTAGGCTAATTTATAAAATATACATTTTTTTGGCTTTAAGCCGTATTTTTCATATATCAGGCTCATCATTGCCGTGGCATACAGAGAAAGACTTTAAAAAATGTACGCTGCATGTCAAGGGCTGGAAAATTCGAAGCAAAGGGGGAGGTGAGGAGCGCATGGAGGGGGGGTAGGTAAGGGGTTTAGTGGGGCTTGAGTTCTGGGTGTGTAGGAGGGAGAGGAGTGACACCAGGGTGTAAGTGTCACTACTTTATGCTCTGTGCGTGTGTGCCGCATAATATGGCCAGGCATTTGGCACTTAATCTTTGTTGGCCCATTCATTCATTCCTTCATTCATTCGTTCATTCATTCATTGGCTTTATCATTTATTCGATGTCAACGCCAACTTCTATGTTCGCGATATTCGGGCCGAACACGTCGAATACGGTGCACCAAACGCTTCAAAACTCCAAGGTAGAATACCGCATTAACGTTTTGGCCGGGTGGAACAATTTCTTTGTGGACAATACCCTTGGAATCGTAAAAACAAATCAGCATTGTCTTCACTTTTGACTTCTCCATGCGCGATTTTTTGGGTTTCGGCTCGTCCGGCGCCTTCCATTCAGCACTCTGGCGTTTCGTTTCGGGATCATATTGAAAACACCACGTTTCGTCACCAGTCACAATCGTGTAGAGGAAGTTTGGGTCTTTTTTGCCTCTTTAATGATGTCCTTCGAATGTTGAATTCTGAGCAATTTTTGGTTGTCAGTTGTGTACACACCTTTCGTAAGCTTAAATGTTCGGTCAAAATGCGATAAATCAATAATCTGGAGATGTTCAATTCTATTTCAATTAATTTCAATATTGATTTCGGCTGATTTTTTATGAATTCACGCACAGTTTTGGTGATCACGGATTTTGGCTGGCCCACATGTTCATCGTCATTTATGTCCTCTAGACCACTTTGAAAACGTTGAAACCACTCGTGCACTCTGCTACGGGATAGGAAACAATCACCATAAACTTGTTTCATCAATTGAAACGTTTCGGTAAAAGTTTTACCATGTTTAAAACAAAATTTAATGTTGGCTCTTTGCTCGAAGCTCATTTTTGTACCGATGACAAAAACATGCGCACACTTGCAAAACGATAACTTCACTTCCAATCGATGAAATGTCATGAAATTTTTACTGGAAGTCGATAAAAGATAGCAGATTTCAACGGATTTATCATAGAGAAAAGGTATGTTAGTGGTCTGTGATCAGTCTTGACAGTAAAATGTCTTCCATAAAAGTATGGTCTGAAGCTAGTTATCGCCCAGTGAATTAGTGCCAATTCTTGTTCTCTTGTGCTTTTATTACTTTCGCCCTTAGTAAACGATCTTGATGCATAAGCAACTGGAAGTCGGAGTCTATTTTTGTTTTGAGTTAAAACTGCTCCACATGCTTGCTTACTTGCATCCGTTATTATGCTAAATTCTTTGCTGAAATCTGGGTATTGTAATAAAGTTGGATTCATTAGTGCAGATTTAAGATTTTCGAAGGCATTCTGGCAATCAGTCGACCATTCGAATTTTACTTCTTTATTACATAATCTTGTTATGACGGGAATACTCTGCAAAATTTTGGATAAAACGTCTATAATAATTGCAAAACGCAATAAATCTTCTAGCGCTGTTCGCATCATGTGGGACTGGATAATTTTTGATGACGTCGTATTTTTTGTCGTCTGGCAAGATTCCTTTATCTGTCCATTTGTGTCCCAAAAATGTGACTTCGTGCATGAAAAATGAGCATTTTTCAGGATGTAATTTAAGATTGCATTTCCTACATTTCTCAAAAACATCAGTTAGGTTTTTAAGCATATGTTTTTCGGAACAACCTATGACTATTAGATCATTTATTAAGAAGGTTCTAATTCGGAGAATGTCATCATTCTCTGGAATGAATTTGGTGCTATTTTTAAGCCGAATGGTAATCGCGTGAAGCGATATGAATCATTGCTTGTCGAGAAAGACGTTACGTCCCTCGAACTTTCTTCGAGTTCGATTTGATGGTATCCAGACATTAAGTCTAGACATGAGAAGTATTTCGTTCTTCCTAGTTGATCTAAAATATCATCAATTCTATGTAGAGGGAATTTATCCGACAACAATTTTTTATTAATTTGACGATAGTCGATTACTAATCGCCATTTTTTCTTATCAGAACCGGGAAGGGATTTCTTCGGAACTAACAAAAGTGGGCTATTGTATGGGGATACAGACGGTTCGACTATTTTATTATCGATTAATTTTTGTACCTGTACCTGTATCTCGTCTTTTTGACTATGCAGATTTCTGTAATTTTTTGTGTAGACTGGTTCTTCAACATTCTGTTAATTTTGATTTGAATTGTGGGGGAAAATTTTTTGTTAGTTGAGATAAGACAGTCTTTTCTCTTACTTAGGGATCAGTTTGAACTATTTCGTAGTTCGAAAGTGTTTCATATTTTAAATTATTAACATTTATTATTTGATCAACATTGGTTGTATTCAGCAATCGGACAAATGAATTTTTGGCAGTTGCTACTGTGTTTGCAACAAATTTGCCATGTTGAATTTCCTGGTTGGGAATTAGTACACTATCTTCATTTGATAATTTGTGAATCTTTCGGACCAACTGAGATCTTGCTGGTAGAATCATGGAATTATTACCAGAACTATATATTATTGGAACATAAATTGGGAAATTCAAATTTGTTGGCCTCATTATAAGCCAATCTTCAGTGGGCTTGATGTCTAGTTGGCAATTAAATTTCTTTATAAAATTAATGCCTATTATTCCATCACACGGTATTGGGAACTGCTGATCTACTAAATGAAAACTGTGTGGCATTATATATTTGTCTGTCTGTATCTCAATTGATGTTGACCCCTTAGATTCAATTATTTCTTGGCTAATGCCTTGGATATTAATTTTATTTTTCTCTTGTATACTATTAAAATAATCGGCTTTTTCTTTTATAATTGAAATATCTGCTCCCGTGTCAACTAAGAAAATTCATTTTTTTCCTGTTGCCACGTGATTAAATGAAATGCATTGAATAAACTTTGGCTTTGTCTTTTCTTATGTATCTGAGGGCTGATGGGAGTTTCCCGAATTATTCTGGGCTACTCTCACATTTCCATAGTTAGCTACCTCTATTCGACTTCCACGACCTTTATAATTATTGCCATTATTTTGGCTATAATTATTATTGTAATTGGTCTGATTATTATTGTTTCTATTATAACCGTTGTTTTGATAGTATCAATTGCTTTGGTAGTGACCGTTGTACTGGTAGTTGCCACGGCCTCCTCTATAACGAAAATTACTTTGGTAATTATTACCACGATAGGCCTGTCCACCGCGTGCGTATAATACTGAATTTGCATCGCCTTTCAATTCTGTACTGCATTACATGTACTTCGTAACGGCTTCATTCATTGTACTATAGTTACCGGCTTCAAGTACAGTCTTTAGCCTGCCATGTTCACAATTTTTAGTCATTGTGGCTATGGCCTCCTTGGTGCTGAACTTTTCGGCATGTTCAGCCGATAAACCTTCATCAATATATGATGCTTCAAGGAGTTTCCTAAGGTGGTTAATGCCACCGGAAAATTTTTCTGCATTTTGAGCCAGAGGAGGCTCCTTGTGATGCCGCTTAGGCTTAGATCCCCTGTCCGCTACAGGTTCTCATGGGCCGCTGACCAATCCTAAGTTAAAGAGGACCAGCCCGATCCAAGGATGAAACGGGTTAGCTGCCTCGCTGATGCCTCGTTTAGCCCGGCGAGATCCCCAAGGGTGAAAGAGCCCAGGTATTGCAGTTTGCGTCTGCTCAGGGCTGGACAATGACAGAGGAGGTGAGTTACTGTCTCTTCCTCCTCCTCATCCCTACAGCTTCTACAGAAGTCGTTATGGTGAACCGACAGCCTGGACGCATGCGTACCAAGTAGCCAGTGACCAGTGAGAGCCCTAACGGCAAGGGCGCAGCTTTCCCTGCTTAAAGACAGTAGCTCTTTGGAGCGCTTCTCTGATCGGCGTGGCCAGATCATTCTAGCGTGGCGGCAGGAGATTAGGTTTTCCCATTTCCTGTCCGCGAGGAGACGAAAAGTGTTCCCTACAAAGTAGTCTGCGAGTGGCCATGGGCATGTCAACTAGCTCCCTCTCCGGCTGAAGAGGGGGGTTGTACCCTGCCGGGCCAGCTTATCGGCAGCGCAGTTGCCCTCGATTGCCCTATGTCCTGGGACCCAGATGAGGTGAAGGTCGTACTGCTCCGCCATCTCGTGAAGAGATCTACGGCAGTCGTTGATAGTCTTCGAGTTAGAAGAGATGGATTCTAGTGACTTCAGGGCAGCCTGACTGTCAGAGAAAATACAAAGGGGAGCTCTGGCCGTAGTGGGCGGTTGCTGATCAAGGTCTTCTTTGATGGCGTAAACTTCCGCTGAAAGACGCTGCAGTGGTCGGGTAGCCTAAAAGAGACGTTTAAGCCCAGGTGCTCGGAGTATATACCTCCTCCCACCCGGCCGTCCAATTTCGAGCCATCCGTGTAAATGTGAAGGGACCCTAGGGGTCCAGGAGCTCCTAGGTTCCATTCCGTTCTGTCGGGGATGTAAACCTGGAAGGGTGTGATAGGGTGTTCAGTGGGGACACAGTATTCAGTGTCTCCCTCAGTGAGGTGTGGGGCAGAGCCGAGGTTCGTGTGTCCGAAACTCGATCTTTTCCACAAGCCCGCGCCCTTCAGCCTTAGTGCCGAGAGTGACGCAGTCATCTCTCCCATTATCTCAATTGGGAGGATATCCAGGATAACGTCCAAGGCGTCTCCCGGAGTCGTGCGCAGGCCGTCTGTCATGCAGATCTCGGCCATACGTTGGGTTTTCCTGAACTTGCAGGTGGACCGCTGGCCACCAAATAGCCACCCCGTAGAGGAGTATTGGGCGAATGATAGCCATGTACAACCAACGGACAATTTTAGGGGTCATACCCAATTTTAGACCTATCGCCTTGCGGCAGGTGTAGAGTGCGATTGTGGCCTTTTTGACCCTTTCGTCCGTATTTAGGCCCCAGTCTATTTTTTTGTCCAGGATTAGACCTATATATTTGGCCTGATTTTGAAGGGGAGGGGTACCCCGCAGAGCTTAGGGGGTACCACATTGGAGATTTTGTATTTCCTTGTGAAAGGACCAGTTCGGTCTTCGCTGGGTTGACTCCCAGTCCGCACCTGGCAGTCCAATCCGCCAGGAACCGGAGACTGTCGCTCATCCTGTCACAGAGGGTTTTGCGGGAATTTTCCCGTGAAAGCCAAGGTAACATCATCCGCGTAGGCCACAACCCGACAGCCACCCTCCTCTATGCCCTGGAGCAGTTCGTTGACTGCCACATTCCATAGGAGAGGGGAGAGGACTCCGCCCTGGGGCGTACCTCTATTGACTTGTCTGGAGATAGTTGACCCCCCCAGTGTTGCCTCCACCGCTCTGCTGAGCAAGATCCGGTCAATGAGACCCACTGAGTGTTGATCAATCCCCAGCTTAGTCAATGCTGTCGTAATTGAGCTCGGGAGAATGTTGTTGAAAGCGCCCTCTATATCCAGGAAGGCGACGAGTGGAGTGATTTTTCTATGATAGTGGTGAGCGAATGGAGTGCTGCCTCTGTTGATCTGCCCCTCCTATACGCGTGTTGTGATCCTGATAAGGATGAGTGGGGAATGTTAGTGCTGAGGTGCAGACTGATGAGTCTCTCCAGCGTCTTGAGTAGAAACGAGGAGAGGCTTATCGGCCTGTAGTCCTTAGGCGTGCAATGCGATGGCTTGCCTGCCTTGGGGATAAATACAACTTTCGAGCGGAGCCAGTCTTTTGGAATGACCCCTGTGTCTAAAATAATCGAGAAGATTAGTCGAAGCCAGGACGTGGATACCTCGTCTGCGTAGCTAAGCTGAGCAGGTATTATGCCGTCCACCCCCGGAGATTTATAAGGACTGAAGCTTTTAACTGCCCATTTAATGTTTCTATCGGTGAGAATGTATGCCATTTCAGACGGACCCCGCCGAATCGGGGGGTTAGGTGGGCTGCTCTGAGAGGAGCTTACGGGGAAGTCTGCATCCAGGAGAACCCCGAGGGTTCCCTCGCTGGAGGTCGTCCAGCTGTCGTCAGGCCGCTTGACGAAAACCGGTTAAGAGGGCGTCGTCGAGAGTACCTTCCGCAGCCTTGACGCCTCGGGGTAATCCTGGATACCTGAGCAGAAGTCGGACCAGGCCCTTCTTTTGGCCTTTCTTAGCTCCCTGTTGTATGGGGACAGGTTAATCTTATAGAGACGCCATGATGGGTCTGTGTTAACGCTCTTGGCTCGATTGAAGGACTGCCTCGTGGTCTTCGTGAGGCAGCCTAGTTCCTTACACCACCATGGTGGCTTCTTTCCAGTCTTCCCCCCAATCCTACTACGGGGGCAGGACCTATCTAGAGCTGTGCTACAAGCGACGGTGAAGGTCCTAACAAGTCGCTCCAGCCCCTCCGGACAGAAGTCCGAGTGGGTTGGGGCTGGAGGGGGCTTAAGGATCTTACTAAGCTGGGTTCTTTATTTCTCCTAGTCGGTCTTCCGGAGGTTCCGAAAGGTGACCGGGTTGAATTTATCGAAGCCCAGCGTAAAATGGATATACCTATGGTCAGAGAAGGAGTGCTTCTCCAGCACCCTCCATGACTTCATGATATCCCTTAGCGATTCCGAGAGGAGGGTAATATCTAAAACCTCCCTACGGTTCCTGGTAATAAAGGTGGGTTCGTACTTCGAATTCCCCACTAGCAAGTTGGATGAAAGGATGTAATCAAAAAGAGACTCACCCCTGTCGTTGGTGTCAGTGCTGCCCCACTGATGGTGGTAGGCGTTGGCGTCGCACCCAATGATGAGACCGAGGTTCAGCCTTTTGCTATCCTGGGTGATTAGCCTCAGGGTTGGGGGGATGGGGTCCTGGTTGTGTTCCAGGTATGCTGCGCAAGTCCGGAGGGATCCATTTGGTCCCTCTAGATCTGCTGTTGTGAAATCTTCATTGCTGAAATTGGGAAGCATGAAAAGAGTTAAATCTTTCCTAGCGAATATGCAGGCTCGCGATTTACTGTTGTTGGGGCTGCGTACAGCCTATAGTCGGCTGCCCTCAGCCCTAGGATTCTGTCGCCGCAGATCCAGGGCTCCTGGATGAGGACAGCATCGATACCACCTTTCGCAAGGTGGACAAGTAGGGCAGCGGAAGCTGCTTTACTGTGGTGGAGGTTTATTTGCAGAAACGTCAGAGACATTCTGCTTCTTAGCCTCCACCACAGTGATGTCGGCGTCCGAGGTCGGCTCGTCCAGCTCGTCCTCCTCCTCGGACATCCCGACGCCGCGCAAGCCCCTAGCGAGCTCGCTCTCCTCGGAGACGTACCCCTCCAGGATGTCCTCCTCGTCGCACAATCCTTCGGGCGCCTCCTCGATGCGAGGTCCCTCTATATCAGGGTCCACCTCTTTGCGGCCCGCTTTGGCGTCGGCCTTGTAAATGCGGATGGCCACTCTGTCGAAGCCGTGTCTAAGCGCTCCCCCGTTTTTCTTCAGCGCCTCGACTGTCCCCTCATTGAGCGGACCAACGGCCTCCTCAACCTTGGCAACACGCCAATCGGAGGAGGGGAGGTCAGGGTTGCTCAGCTGCAGAAGCTTGAGAATTTTCTCAGGCTCCGCCGGCTTATGCGAGAGCCACGCCCTGGCTCTTGGTTTGCTGGGGATCTTGTCCCAGTCGACAGCCGCGAGCTTCGCGCCTGGGAATACTTCTCCCAATCCCGCGATCGCTCTCTTGTAGAAGGTGACCGATTCCGCGTCCTCGCACGCGATCACCTTCACTCCTCCTTGATGCCAGCCGGCATCCCCGCAACGAGGCAGCGCGCCACCCGACACCAACAGCTCCTCCACGAACCTGTTGTGCAGTTCCCCAACAATCCACCGCCACTGGTCCCTCGGGATATGTCCATCACTGGAGCCCTCATCCACCACTCCAATCAGGATCCTACCCTTGGTAACCTCGGCGAAGGACCGCTGAGGTTGCACTCGGGAACGCTTCGGCTGCGGTGGTTGTACCTCCGCAGACCGCTGGCGTTTGGCGGCGCTTCTGCCCGCGTCAGCGCTGGCTTGCTGGGCGGTGGGGGCAACCACCCTCCCCCCGGCTGGAAGTCCGGCAGGATGCCTTTGGCCCATTTAATGAGACCCGCTTTCTCCGGGTCTGGCTCCATGGCTGGGTTAGCACGGGCGAGGATGAAGGCCGCTCTTCTCCGCTCTTGGTAGAGCGTCTTTTTCCTCTGTTGCGGCCGGGCCGTGCTTCCTGGAGAGGGGTTGCCTCTGGAGCCGCCTGCAGTCACGTCGAAGGACTTGCCCCCGTTCACGCTGCTCGGCGGGCCCATTGGTTCGCCCTTACCAGTAGCACTGGTCCCCGGATGGAGGCACTCTGAAGAGCTCTCCTCCTCCTTCTTATACACTCGACCGCTGTGCGTCTTCGAGTTAGTGTTAGAGGGGGGTAAGGCCCCTGCCGACTTTAAGGTTTGCCGGCCACCTTCGTTTTTGTTTATATTTAAATGGTTCATATTTGGTCCCACGAGTGTGCTGGAATGGGGATGGTCCGCCACGGTAGAGCCCGCATACCGTGGTAAGCCTAGTTGAAACTGATGGGTCGGCCGGTCCACCAGAGTCCGCAAATTAACGTCCAAGCACCCCCCGGCCATGAATCCCTCGGCATATGCTGTTCCACCTTGGATTGGGGTGATGTTTTGGGCGGGAGTTTTCTTCTCCCCGCCCGACTACAATTCGTCAGCATCCTCAACAGAGACATGACCTACTGGGACCTGCTTCCAGCCGCCCTCACGGGGAGAGTATAGTCGCACTTCCAACGGTACGAACAGTTACGGCAGGTGATTTCTCACCTGTTAGTCCCCCTGTCCGTCCGCTGGCTGACGGCCAAGAAAGTGGATGAAATAAATTAAATACAAAGTATATTATTCTGGAGTAGTCCAAATAGTGCGAAAAGACGCTAACCAATAAAAGAAATATATATTTTAACTTGTGTTATGAGCAAGATAAGTGCTTATTTAATTTAAATTATTAAGTGCCACGCGCAATAAGCTCGAATAATGAGCAGCGTTAAAAAGAATGAGCGTAGAGACTCCGTAAATCCAAGAAACGCCTGTTACTCTTACTTCTCAACACGCGATATCATCGAAGTAAAGAAGTCAACAAAGAGCAACCCGGCCCTACTGACCGTAGACAGCAAGAGAGCGAGCTCTTGCTCACCCACCTTGCTTACCCCAACTCCAGATTATGGAGCTATCAATGCCAAACCCCACCATCGGCGGCTTCTATGGAAGAAGCTCCAACAACTAGCAGTGCTACAATTTCTGCAGTCGCAGCAAAATTACTACCAACAACTAAACAGACTACCAATATTGCTAATTCGGTGCCAACGGCCGCAGTGCAAAATACAATGGCAACAAAAACCGTAAGCTCCGATTAGCAACAGGCGGTTCCAGCTGTACAGACCGACATGGATCGCTACATCCAGATTAAGCGTAAGCTTAGTCCACTAAACACGGTTGGTAATAAACCAAAGATCAACCGTACCAACACAAGCAATGAACAAACTAGGAGTTCCAATGATAACCGATTCGCCATCTTAGCTGAAAAGAAGAACAGCCGAGCAGAATTGGG
>VNJU01002378.1:0-34305 GCA_008042675.1 Drosophila seguyi
GCCAGCAGCCGATTGTAAGATCGGCAGAGGTAATAACCTTTTTACAGGTTTTAACGACACAGACTATAGCGGACATTATTTGGACTTACCACTGTACCTTTGCGTAAGGAGAGATAAGAGTGCAGCTGCACTGAAAAAACGGGAGAGTGAGAGAGCGGGTGAGCGGGTGAGCGGGTGAGCGTGCGAGCAAGCTTTTCGTTTAGCTGTCGCGACAGCGCAAGCTAAACGGAGAAGGCACAAAGAGGAATGCAAAAAATGCAAAAGCAAACACTAGCAGCACAACTAAAATGTGAAATTAATAATTATTAAATACACAAAACAGAATAGCTGCATGCACACGAAGTGAACGGGATCTTTATTAATCACAAAATCAAAGAATTAGAATAAAACACCGGTTGTTTTTATCAAAAAATTACACAAAACGAGAGCGCAAGAAAAAAACACGTCCGTTCACTTGGAAGAGAGAAAGCTTTTTTTGAGTTATTTAGAGTTATTAATGTTATTACTATTAAAATAATTTATATTGACATTAAAGACGATATTTTACGATTTGTCAACAAAAAATTTGGGTGTCCACAACCCCCGACATTTAAGTGTCCATAACTGCCTCAATCAGCCATTTTAAAATCATATGAAAAATTTTGTTTTTTTTTAAATGTGTCCACACCCGGTGTGGAATCTCAAACATAACTAATTTTGAAAAAATCTATTGCACTCAAATTTTTAATCAACACCCTTCAAACGGTGACACTTTTAAAAACGTGCAAGAAAACTTTTGTGATTTTTTTCACGGTAAAAAAAAAATTATTTGTATGGGGCTCAAAGCAGTCGCGTCGATTCCGTTTGGTAATCGGCACAAAACAATCGAGTTTTAATAGCGCACACATGACATATGGCAGATCCTTCATATCTGTCCTGTGTCAAAAGTTACACAGGGGTGACCACAACCCCCTCGTGTCCACAACTGCCACCCTTACCCTAATGAAAAAATTATAACTTAGACAAATTTAAACATATTTGCATTAAATTTGGGATTTGGCCATTTTATATTATTCTAAAATTTCGGTTTTTATTTATATAGCTGCCATAGGACCGATCGGACAATTTTGAGAAAAAAAATTTAACTAAGCCAATTTTCCAAATATTTTCATAAAATTTGAGATATGGTCATTTTGCATTATTCCAGAATTTCGGCTTTAATTTTATCAAAATCGGACCACTATATCTTTTAGCTACAATAGGAATATATATATCTGTTTGGCTTTGTTGCTCGCAACATTTTTCTCCAGCAACATTCTTTAATGCAACATTACTTTTTATGTCAGTACCGGGAAAGCGAAAAAGTCAGAACATTTTTCTTCTTCTTCTGTTACTTACTGCAAAGGTATTTAAACTTCGGCATGCCGAGTTTAGCTTCCTTTCTTGTTTTGTAAGAAAATCTAAATTCAATATTTTATACGGCTATATTTTCGATTCGAAGGCTCCAGCAGCCAGTACTTGTTACACTATATATTAAGTTTAGTATTAAATACTAGATAAAATCTTGATAAAATAAAAAAAGTGAAAAAAAAAGTGTACACTCCTGTCACAATTATACGACACCCTCGTACATAGGTCAATGGGGAAGGGTAGTACAAAAAAATCAAGTATGATCATTGCATCTTTCGTTTCAATCAGAGATAAAATAGCAGAATCTGAATAGACATGCTTGCAATTGCAAATTCGTTAGGTACTTTTTTTTTATTCTTATAAATATTTATAAAAAATGTTAACAATTAATCAGGCCACCTTGAGCTCTTGCCACCTCGAAAAGCCTCTTAGACATTGAATTTATTAAATTTCTAATCAAATTTGGGTCTTAAGGATACCATTGTGTCCAAATTTCAGGTTTAACCCTTACCTGCATACATTTTTTCACGAAGCTTCTTTTCAACAAATATGGTCGGATTGTATAATCTGATATATTTTAAAAATTCAAGATGGCGCATTCAAAATTTCAAAAATTTACTTGGAATGTTCTTCTTTTTTGTCTTTTTTTATTTTTAAAGTTTTTTGTATGTTTTGGATCCCCACCACTCCGCATTCCCACTGTCCGGCATCTCTGACCGACCACCCGGCTGTCTTACAGTTTCAAAATCTGATATCAGATTAGAAGTATCTGTACTCAAAAACTAAATATATTGAAACAAATGTATACCAAATTTAACGTCAATTCCCAAAGTTCAGTCAGCCATATTGGATCCGCCATTTTGAATTTGTGACGGTTAGTCGGTGTTCGGGTTGGTCAGAGGCGGCCCAGGAAGTTAGAAATGTGTTCGCCTGGATCCTCTCAGCAGGACTCAACCGGATTCCAATTGGTGGGATGGGCGTTGATCCGCGGCGGTCGGGTCGCAGCGTGGCGTCGTTCGGCGGCGAGGGAAGAAAGGGCCGTCGTCCGTCGTCTCGAGGGGTCCTGGGCGCTGGAAAGAGAGAGAGGTCAACCACAAGAGCAGGTGGTCCGAGCCGGATGGTTAAATGAGGGAAGGGAAACTACTACGGGTTTCTAACTACGATTTATTACGGAACCTGATCTACTGATCCGGTTAAACCAAAAAGACTTTGCTGCTGACTACTGAGTGTGTGCTACGAAGTAGGGTTACCTCACCCGATCGCTGCCAGCCGCCCGCTTTATATAGGCCTAGTGTGCCTGCCGTCTATTCAGGAATTTGACTGATCTTAGTGTGACCGGCTCTACTTGTTCAGTGTGGCTCCTCGTGCTTATCGTTGGCGCGCGCGCGAAATTGCTTTAAATTTGAATTTCGTTGCCTGTCTTCTTTTATTATTCGTTTTATTTTATTTATTTAATTATCATATCTTAATGTGTGCGGTACGCGTCACAAATTTTTAAAATCAGATATCAGATTCGAAATCAGCGACCCTTAGACCATTAGTCTTATGGCTTTAGTCGATCAAAATCAACTTGAAATACTATAAAATCTATAAAGATCTAGGTGGTATATGCTATATACCACTGTGCAGGTAGGAGTTAGGACTTGGACGCTCTCAAATTTCTTGTTGTTGGCGTAAACTCGCCTTGCTTAGATATACCAAGTGTTCCCAATTGTGCTTAGGTTCGGGGAGCACGCTGGCCAATCCATTACACTTATTTCGTGGTTTCTTATGAAGCGCTGGGTCTCTCTGCTTCTGTGTATTGATGTATTATCTGGCATAAAAACATGATATATTACCCCATTTTTCTCAAAAAATGGCAGGAGACGGTCCTTTTATTACTTTTTTTTATATTCTGCAATGTTTATTCTTAAGCTTGTGAGAGAAAAATCAGGCGTTCCAGACGAAGTGAATTCTCCCAAAACCATAGCGGATCCGCCTCAGAAATTCCTAATTGAAATCATAAGTGATGGTGTCGATATCCAAGTGGGCCGTCCAGATTAAATTTTGTTTCATCAGAAAAATTATCTAAATAAAAACTTTTTACCAAAAATAAAAATAGGGTCAAAATTTCATACTGAGGCCTAGTTTCTCTCCAAGTTTTATTCAGAAAATAAAAGCCGTGCATTTTTGTGGCGCTGTTTTAAAAACGGACTCAAACGAACTTTAAGACTCCTCCGACAATACAATCCGATGATTGCTGCGTCCGCCAACCATTCATTCGTTACCCAGGCTTACTGCAACTTGTCGCAAGCTTAAAGCACAAAGAAAACGAATTGCAAGCTTTAAAGAATTTGCGACGTTTACCGAGATCGGAAAACTTTGGTTTTCTTCCGGAGCTATTGCTTAAAACCGTAATCATCTGGGTTTTTCAAAAATTTGGGGGATATTTTACCATATTTGACCAATTTTCCGCAGTATTTCGCTTACATTAAAGCTAATATCGTAGTAGACGTTTATTCTTCCCCTTTCCTCGTCGGATAGCAAACTTCCATCAGAAATGGTATTCCAAATTGATAAAATTATTAAGAGAAACATAAAAAAAAATCAAATCTTCCTCTCCAGCCGTAATAATAGAAATGTCTCGTATAGTTTTGATACTGTGTAGGCATGTCGAAAATCGAGCTTTTCTGTTTTTTTTACTGCTGATTGAAAACGGAAGATGCGATCAGAGATAGGGATATCTCATTTTAAGCAGAATTAAGTAAGCTTTCATTCTGCATACTTGATTTTTTGTACTACCCTTCTCCATTGACCTACGAGGGTCGAAAATAAATTTGTTGGGTGTCGTATTATTGTGTGCAGGAGTGTATTAGTGGAATTACTTGAAGAACAAATAGAAGAATATTATAATCACCAAGAACTTCTAAATAGTCCCTATCCCTATCGTCGATTAGAAACCGTCTGGATAGCAAAAATATGGTTTTCGTTTTATTAGGTACTGACATAATATAAATGTTGCAAGCGAAAACGTTGCGAGCACAAAATTTTGCGAACAATCTGAATAAATATTTGTACTCTGCGCGTCATCAGATTAGCGCCCGTGAGCAAACATCTTTGATGTGAGATATTTGGAAAACTGTATAAGATAGAGCTCTGGATTTTTTTTCACTCAAAAGTTGAATAATTCTATAAATGCAGTTGGTTTTTTACAGATTTTTATTTTAATAAAAAAGGAAAACAATCCATAAATGGGTAAATCAAAATGGGGTCATCAGGACAGCGCCCCTACAATAATTTAAGTTTGTTCGATTCATTTCGAAAAAAAAACACTTAAATATTTAAATTAGAATATTTTTAAAGGAAACTAATAATGAGTTGAACCTCCTTTGTTTTCAAGGACCACACACATTTGTCTGGGAAGTGAATCATATATTTTTTGTAGGTAATCCAAAGTAATTGCAGACCAAGCGAGTTTTATTCCGGTGATCAATTCCTCTTTAGTGGCATATTGTTTACCACCCTCGTATACCTTCTTAGTCAACCATCCCCTATTTCTATTATATTAAGGTCTGGGGGGGGAGTATGGTGGCCATTCCAGAACTTTTACATTATCGTTTTGAATCCAAGTTTTTACCGAACGTGCCGTGTGGATTGGGGCATTGTCGTGCTGAAAATGCCATTCTAGATTTCCATAAATGTTTTTAAAGTAGGGAAATGCCGTTTTTAATACACAATTATAATCTTTCGCGATCATTTTTGGTGTTAAAAATTGCAATTCACAGGGGCCATAATAGGATACTGCGCCCCCTACCATGACACCACCAACTCAACCGTGTAAGTGATCCAAGATGTGCTCCTCTTTACGCAAATCATGATAGTAATGACTATAGCCTTCTGGTCCCTCCAGAATATTTTCCGTCATATGCGCTCGAGCAAAACTCTGGCGTGCTTCTTTTCGCAACTTATTAAGAGGTGTTTTTTTTCAGTTTTTTGTGTTTTAAATGTTTAGCTTTCTTAATCACCATTTGAATCGTCGATTTGCTCGCGTTTACACCACTTTATTCTCGGATTTTGGCGGAGGATTCGTGGGAATTTGAAGCTATTCGAAGTATGGACCTGCGATCTGCCGCGGTAACGACACGGTTATTGCCACCTTTATAGTTTTTTCCATAGGTTTCCTTGTTTTTAATAAAGTTGGCTATAGTTTTGCGATGCCTGCCTGTTTTTTCTGCAATTTTATGAAATAATGGCCGCATTCATAGAAAGCTATGATTTTGGATTTTTCCTGCAAGGATAACACCGTTCCTCTTCCCATTTTTTACGCTACATTAAAGGAAACTTTTCAATTTAACAGCATATAAAATGTTGTTGTCCTACCTTTAAAATTATGGAAGATAATCAAAACTGCATTGGGAGGCGCTAATCTGATAATGCAGAACACGTGTTTAAATTTGCGCCGAAAGTAAAACAAAGCAGAAATAAAAAGATAACGGTTCCTTTCACGGCCTCCTTTTTATTCTCAAAGAGAGGGAATCTCAGTAAACCAAAAACAACAAAATTGACGAATTTTCGTGCAATGGCAATATACAGAACATAACATTGACGAATTTTCGTGCAATGGCAAAATACAGAATATAAGAAGAAACGGAGCCATGCAGGGGGCGCTAATCTGATGACGCGCAGTGTATATACATATTCCTATGGTAGCTATGAAATAGTGGTCCGATTTTTCTAAAATTAAAAATATTACAAAATAATCATATTTTAATTTATATTGAAATATGTTGAAAACAGGTTTGGTTATAATTTTTTCCTCCAAATTTTCCAATCCGTCTTATGGCAGCTATAGTAGTGAGAGCATTTAGGAGACTATCTGCAAAGTTTAATTTAGATAGTTTCAAAACTGAGGAACTGAGCAACTGCTAAAGATTCAAGCATTTTTTCCTGGAAGCCATATTTTCTGAATTGGTTAACGATAATTGCTTAAGGGACCCTTCTAGTGTAGCGGCCGGTTTTCGAGCCCAATTTTCAAAAGTGGATTACAAAAAAACTATTTAAGATTTTTTAATGCGGTTTTTTATATTTTTCATTAGGTTATGAACTTTACAAAAAGATATCGTTTGTTTCGGTAATCCTCCTATGTGATCTTGAATGTGCACTTGTCAAAAAGTAGGTTGGTACACGGAGTCACCACTTTTGAGAGTTTGGGCAATCTGAATCACGAAAACGAAACAAAAATACAAAAATTACAAAAATCTCGAAAATTCTAAAAATTATGAACTTTTGAAAAAAACAATTTTTTTGTACTCTTATTTTTCTGCTAAGAATGACTATAATTATGGTTTAAATTACGATTTTTGTAAAATCCTTCGTCATGCCTTAGCGACATGTTTCCTTAACAAAGGAAACCAAATTTTGTCCCAAATGGCCCAACCGTTTTTCTGAAAATGCATACCCCACCCCCAAAAACACGACTTTTCAGGAGAAGCATTTAAAGACTGAACATTTAAGCTGAGTGACCGCGCGCGGCCGTATTTAACCCTCAATAACTTCCGAACGAGGGCATATACAGCTAAAACCTTTCATAGGCGTATTTCTAACATCATCAGGATGAGAAATATAAAAAAAAAATCTATTTTTTCAACCTGCTACACTAGAAGGGTCCTTTAAACAAATTAGCTGAAAAATTACATTTTGATTGAAATCGTGGCGGATTTCTAGTTTTAAATATTCTAGGCTTACATTTTTACCTTATTTTAAAGAATAAAAATTGTTTTAAATTTGTAATAAATAAACTAAGAACACATAT
This sequence comes from Drosophila seguyi, assembly GCA_008042675.1. NCBI lineage: Eukaryota > Metazoa > Arthropoda > Insecta > Diptera > Drosophilidae > Drosophila > Drosophila seguyi. The sequence goes on from VNJU01002378.1 coordinate 7,181, forward strand.
GGGATTATTAAACACAAGTGCGTACTTGGCGTTACGCATAACGCTGGTACCAAAAGGTTTTACTTGTTGAATTCTATTATTAAAATATTTTTTGTTTATAGATTGCATTTAAATATAGTTTGTGTTGTTACTTTCCTTATCTATCTTTTCAGTACTTTCCAGTCGAATGAAACAATTGGCCATTTTACTTACCGATTTTAACTTTGAGTGCATAGGTACGGCACAGACCGATGATGAGAATGTCATTTGTGAAAGCCTTAAACGTTTTGGTGCTATCATTGGCAACATTGAAGATGAACGCGAAAAAATGGTAAATAAGACTTGGACGGATCTTAGAGGTAGTTTTCCAAGAAATTGTTTTTATGTTGTCTCTCTTGTTGGTTTTATTTGCAACATTTTTACACAGCTTACCCTTGCTGATAAACATATTATTGAAGCTTTGGAAGACTTTCGAAAAAAACAAATTGGAAGTGTCAAAGAAAACAAAAAGAAGTTTGATAAAAAAACCGAGAAATTTTGTCAGTCGCAAGAGCGATTTCTGAATATGTCTATAAAAAAACCCGAAAACGCAATACAGGAGGTAAGTTATAAAAGCTGATGAATTTATTGCATACGACGTTAAGTTTTTATATTATAAAATTAAACTTCAAAAAACCCGAAAGTTAACAACAGTATCTAGTTGTATTGAAAAAACAAACCACTATAATTGGCATTTACATAATCATATCCGCATAAACAAACAAATATATGTAGCCATGTCCGTATATTGAAAAGCTTGCTGCAATTCAGAGCTATCCGGGTTGAGCTAAAAAAAATAGTCTTATCTTTAGAAGTAGTTTCTAGGTAGTATATTTTTCCAAACGGGGATAGGACGCCTATATATTTTAATGTGTTCAATATAATGAACTACACTTTTTTTGTTGACAAGAACAAATTTATAGAATTCTTTATTTTTATCAATTTAATAAGTTACACAGAGCACTGACGCATGTATTTATTTATTTTTATACCCATGCACGGTATTTTATTTTTATACCCTTGCAGGGTATTATAATTTTAGTCAGAAGTTTGCAACGCAGTGAAGGAGACATTTCCGACCCTATAAAGTAGATATATTCTTGATCAGCAGCCGAGTCGATCTAGCCATGTCCGTCTGTCCGTCCGTCCGTCCGTCCGTCCGTTTCTACCCAAACTAGTCCGTCAGTTTTGAAGCTATTTGAATGAAACTTTGCAGAAGGTCTTCTATATGCTCTCACTATTATATAAGAACGGTCCGTATCGGAGGACTAAATCATATAGCTGCCATAGGAACGATCGGTAAATTTTAGTGAAAAAATTATATCTTTGCCAGTTTTCAACGTATCTTCACATAACTTGAGGCATGGACATTTTGTATTATTCTAGAATTTCGGTTTTGGGAAAAAAATTATTTTGATATTTTCAGAGATGTAGCCATTTTATTTTGTTTCAAATAAAATTTGGTAAAATTTGTTTAATTCATATTAATTCCAATTGCAAGCTGCAAGGGTATACAAACTTCGGAGTGCTTAAGTTAGCTTCCTTACTTGGTTTATAATAATTAATTAATTTTTATTAATTATTTTGTCCAAATTTATAGTATTTACATTAGTTTTTTGCACCCAGTTAACCATCAATATTGTTAATTGTTTGCTTTTATTTCTTGACGTAAAATTAAAAAAAAATGTTTTTTAATAAACACACGTCCTTTCACCACTGGGTGCTGGGCTAACATGCATAAGGCAATTATTAAATATAGAAACAAAATTAAAAATCGAATTAGGATCATAGAAAGCGATATACCAATCAAAATGATACAATAGAAAAATCAATTAGGTGAGACGAAATGTGGGTCGAATTGCAATTTTTTTAATTGGTGCTGCAAATTCATAATTTTTCTAGCATTGTCATCTACGGAGTGGCAATCTGGTGGCCTGCCCTCAAGAGGTCCACTTGTCTGGGCAAACTGAGCAGGATTCAACGCATGGCCGAGATCTGTGTAACAGGCGGCCTGCGCACGACTCCGAGGGACGCATTGGACGTTCTCCTGGACATCCTCCCAATTGAAATAATGGGAGAAATGACCGCGTCACTCTCGGCACTAAGGCTGAATGGCGCGGGCCTGTGGAGAAAGTCGATTTTTGGACACACGAATCTCGACTGCACTCCACACATTATCGAGGGGAACACTGACTACTGTGTCCCTTCGGATCATCCTATCACACCCTTCCAAGTTCATATTCCGGACAGAACGGAATGGAACCTGGGACCACCTGGACCGTCGAGGTCCCTTCACATCTACACGGATGGCTCTAAATTAGATGGCCAAGTGGGAGGAGGTATTTACTCTGAGCACTTGGGACTAAACGTCTCTTTTAGGCTGCCCGACCACTGCAGCGTCTTTCAGGCAGAAGTTTATGCCATCTAAGAAGCTCTGGATCAGCTCCCCCCATCCGGTGGAGCTCCAATTTGTATATTCTCGGATAGTCAGGCTGCCCTGAAATCTCTTGAAGCCATATCTTCAAACTCGAAGACTATCAACGCCTGCCGCAGATCTCTTCACGAGATGGCGAAGCAGTACGACCTACACCTCATCTGGGTCCCAGGACATAGGGACATCGAGGGCAATTGCGCTGCAGATGAGCTGGCCCGGCAGGGTACAACCTACCCTCTTCTGCCGGAGAGGGAGTCACTTGACATGCCCATGGCCACTCGCAGACTTCTCTGTAGGGATCACTTCCACTCCCTGGCGGACAGGAAATGGAAAACCTAATAACCTGACGCCACTGTAGAATGATCTGGCCTAGCCGATCCACCAAGCGCTCCAAGGAGCTACTATCACTTAGCAGGGAAAGCTGCGCCCTTGCCGTCAGGGCATTCACTGGTCACTGGTTGCTTGGCACCCATGCGTCCAGGCTGTCAGTGCATCATAATGACTTTTGTAGAATCTGCAGGGATGAGGAGGAGGAGGAGACTGTTCTCCACCTCCCTTGCCACTGCCCAGCCCTAGGCAGACGAAGACTGGAACACCTGGGCCACTTCGTCCTTGCGGATCTTGCGGAGCTAAGCGAGACACCTCCGAGGCAGATAACCCGATTTATCCAGGGATCGGGTTGGGGCTCTCTTACTTAGGATTGGTCTTTGGCCCATGAGAACCTGCACAGACGGGGATCTCAGCCTATGCGGCATCACAAGGAGCCTTTCAGGCTCAAGTGGACGGCCCGGCTTTACGAGCCGGTCGGCACCGCCCTAACCTAACCTAACCTAGCGTGGTCAAAAATGCGTCAAACGACACGTGATACTTATCAATTCGTCACTCCACTCAAAACCTATTAAATAAACAGGATTTTGTTTTCTTTTTTTTAACGAAAACTATTTATAACCCATAGAGTCCTTAAGCTTACGTGAGCACCCGTGATACCATATAACCTCTAAAGCATCCATATCCATAAATTTGTTATTCATAGGCATATAGTATTGGTTCAATTCTCATAAAATCGAATCCAAACTTCTAAAAATGTGTAAAATAATAAATAAACTTTCAAATTGCGAAATAATATAATAATAAGGTAAGGGATAAGAGACAATGACTCATAAACTCAAAAGATCTGTAATGTTAAATTTCGTGAATATTATTAACTGCACTGCAAGTTATCGATCTGCGGCCAAATACATTGACATCGGCAAAATAAATTACTACGAATACCAACTTTAAAGTAGCAAATGATTATACGTTGTTATAAAAGTGATCGGAAAAATGGTCCCTATAAAAAAACAGCTGGATTTACGGAACTGGATTTACTGTCCAAATGGCAATTATTTTATAATTTTAAATATATCGGTCTCCTACATCATGTGCTTAATGTACTTAGATATTTTATAATTAATTAATCACAAACCCATACCCAACATAATTTTTGACGTTTTGTATGTTGTGGAAGTGCTCCTCCATCTGCTTTTAGTTCGTGTGTCGGCCCGTCTCTCCAGCTCACTTTGGAGCGTTCTTAGGAAGACAGGAACGTTTTCTATTCTTTCACTCGCCAGTCCGTCGCCTTCCTTTCAAGTTAGTCTGCGTTCTCCTTACCATTGATCTCCTGGTGGCTGGGAACCCAATAGATCCGCTCTGACCGAGTCGTGCTAAGGATATCTAGTGGATCCCTGCTTGCCAGTACATAGTTGGAACTGACCGCAGCCGATTGCATGGATCTTATCGCCGCTTGACTGTCTACGAACTAATTGACCTCTTTGTGTGGGCGGTCTATGCTTTGCGCAAGCTCCGTCGCTTTCCCGATGGCAACAACTTTTGCCTGGAAAATGCTGCATTGGCTTGGTAGCTTATACGACAATCAGTCGCATTACATGGTCTGTACAGTATATACCCGCTGAAACTCCTCCTTTCAGCTTGGACAGCGTCGCATACTTGGAGTTGAGATACTTTTGCTTTATAAAATCTTTTTTTTTTACATGAAAGGTAATTTTAATACCTTTCGATTAAGTGGTCACACAATATTGTGTGATAAATAGTAGATTTTATAATCGAAAATGTATGTGTTTTGAGGCAGTTTTCTCAGTTTTTATTCAATTTCGAACAATACTTTTCGTTTGTTTTCTCTTAAAATGCTAATTAAAATTTTAGAGGAAAAATTTTTTTTTTATAATTTATTCATTTTTTCAATTTCCAATTATTTATGCACTTTTTGTTCAAAATAATCATTCAAGTTTACATAAAGTAATATTGTTGATGACTAATTATTCATAATACATTGAATTTATATCATTAAATGTCCTTACAAAGTCAGGAATTGAAAAACAAGCCGCCAATACAGGAAAAATGTATGCCCGCCAAACAATTTCGTGCTGCGCAGCGACTGTGCTTGTATCAGAATTTGCACGAAACCGCACCTTTTTTACGCTGAGTTGAAAGTATCTTTTGCTTTGGAAATTCGGTGTAGCAGTTCGGGGCAGCCGAACTTTTTTGAGTATGATAAAGAACATATTTAAGAACAACACCTCATACGCCAAACCTATCGAGGGTTGTCGAGCCATTTTTAAAATTTAATCAAAGTTGAAAAATAGGTGAAAAATATTACTTCGGTAAAACAGGTATGCCTGAACGTGGACAATATATTATAATTTTATTTTACCTTCGTTTTACCGAGATTTGATTACCCTTTCGATAGAGACCATAACCAAGCCGTTCGGTTACATATTATATTTTTCCTAGAACTTGACCGCAAAGTCTGCATTTTGCTAAAAAACTGCCTGTTTTTTTTGCAACCCAAAAAAGGTTCAACTTTGAACACGTGTAACTTCTTAAATATTTAACCGATTTGAATCATTTTTTGGGTTCAGCCCTTTTGATTTTTGTATAGTATCTGTATCTTTCCGGCCATTGTGCGTCGCTGTTAATGTTGAGGTGTTGAGCGTAGTCCTGACCTTTTTTCCAGTCGTAAGGTCTCATGAATGTTATTGTTTTTACATCCGGACACGTTCTGGTTATCATGTCGTAAGATATACTGTTCATGTTTAGACCAATTGAACTATTTCCGAATCCTTGTAGATCCATATTCCCTGATGCAACTAGGCGTTGTGCCGCCTGCAGTAAGTTGCTCGTGGATATCTAGGGGATTGATTCCGATTATGGTTTTGAGTGCTTTTGTGGGGGTTGATCTTAGCGCCCCTGTTATGCAGAGCAGTACCTGCCGTTAATTTTCGGGGGGATCCATTTTGGCACATTGTATCTCTTAGTGAAGAGAATGAGGTCCGTCTTGTCCGCATTGATACTGAGTCCTGCCTTCTTCGCCCACTCACATATCTCCCTCAGTGTTGATTTCATAATCAGTAATAGTAATTTCATTTACATCAGCATAGGCTGTTATCTTTGGAGCCTTCCTCTCGAATCTCTTAATCAGGTCCGTCTACTACCAGATTCCACAGGAGAGGTGACAGGACCCCGACTTGCCGTGTGCCCTTGTGAGATCCTTACACCATATAGGTGGTGGTTGTGTAAGCATGATATATATGTCCAGCAGCTTTTCCAGCGTCTTGAGTAAAAAAGAGGTGAGGCTAATCAGAACTGACTTTGTATGGTTGGCTGTGGTCAGAGTGAGAGGTCACTATTCCACCAGGGTGGCTTGATCCTTTTCCTTGTCTACGATATCGGGCATGATGCGTTACACGCATCTAGTAATACCTTGGAAAGGATCTCTAGGGACTTTTCGATGTCTTCCGAGGATTTTACTCTGTCTGGAGAGGTCGCTAGCCTTGTTGTGATAGTCTTTGTAAACTTTAGGGAATGAGCATCCTTATCCCCGGGAGGCGCAGGTATACACTACCCATCTTCTCGTATCTCGAATAGAGGATGTCTTCCGCCTCCTTGTTTATCTAGAGGACTCCACTTTGGCCCCCCTCCTTGGGTAATGGGGTCGCAAGGTGCAGAACCTTCCAGTCCGCTGCAGCAGCTTTAGCGCCCGATCCCCTTGGATTGCGATGGGGAAGAGTACTTTCGTCTTAGTACTTTCACCTTCAGCTGGGCACCCTCGCACAACGCTTCCAATTGGCACACCGTTCTCTTCGGGTGATCCAATTAAGGATTTTTACCACGTTCAGCCATCCGTGAAAACGACTCAACGAGCCGCGCATGTACCAGCTTTCACCGCGGCTAGGTCGTCTTGCCGGTTTCATCTCTTCTGTTAATCGGTGTCGTTTAGTCACCTCACTAACATTTGCGAGCTTCGTGTTGGGCTTCTCCGCTTTTTGGGGAGGGCCTGCCTTCTTATGCCCGCGTTGCCTGGTTTCTGCGAGCGAAGAAGGCTTTTCAGTCAAATCAGAGGTGTGACCGCTGGCGAAACACAGAAGGATTGCTCACCCCCGTGCCCGCCGGTGGTAGCAGTCACGAATTCCACCGACGCTTTGGCTGATATCCCATCCCCGGTTGGTATTCTAGGCTCGTCCTTTTCAGAAATAAATTAGATAGTTTTCCGGGGAACCACCCACTTGCGTTTTATGCATGCCGCCAGGCACCTCCATCCATGAAAAATGGTTAATTTCCTCCGGCTTTTTAGGCGTTATTATCCTTATGTAACGAAAATGTTAAACACTTCCATAGTTCGTTCTTGGATCTTATGGATCTTGTGTTCGAAATACCCACTATGACGTCCAGAGTAAATCGAAAAAGTTCAGAATAACTTTAATATTAACTTAAGCTCTACGAGGCTTACAAAGTTTACTGAACGATTCTAATAGACTTCCCCTAATTAACTTATCCAACTATAGATCTATGCCATTAATGACTTTTAAGGTAAGCTTGATTTCCATGTACCGAGGAGAAAACAGGATTCTATTACTCTTTAGTATTGTAAAACATCGTTTTAGTTAAGTTTTTACACAATCACCTAAACAAAGCTACCTTTAAGATAGTAGTGTTTGGTGTCTTGGGTGGCATATACACCTAGAGGACCAACAAAAATACGATGTTTGGAATTCTTTTTAGAGAGTCTATTTGAGTTATTTAATCGGGTTTTTTTTTAGGTAAAATAATACACTTTGAAGTTTTTTTTAAATAATTTTTAGTTAATTTAGTTATTTTAATATTAATTAAGGTTAAAAAAAAAAAAAAGAGGTATTCGCTACCAGATACCGTTTCCTCAGAAATCATCTAAAATTAAATAAGCAAATAATTTATTCAATACTTTAATCTAGGCTTTATCATAGCCGATTCTGGAAATATTGATTTTTGACAAAATGGTGGCTGTTAGAACTTAAAAAAAGGTACGGTTTTCAAAAATCATCTTGTTTTTCAAAAAAAAAAAAAAATAAATAAATAAATAAAAATAAAAAAAAAATTCAAGTCAATCGGTTTATTGGTTTTCGATTATAAAATCTACTATTTATCACACCATATAGTATGACATATATAAAATAAAATATTAAAATATCTCAACTGGTTCAAGAGTTATGATTTTTGTAAAGCAAAAGTATCTAAACTGCAAGTGTGCGATGTTTTATAGTGAATGTAAGCGTTTTGAACTTCATTGACCATCTAGCTAATCTTTCTGATAAGTCCTTCTGTCGCATCAACCATTGAAGAGCTGCGTGATCTGTTATGACTAAGAAATCCTGGCCTTTAATATACGCGCGAAATTTCTTAATTCCTTTTATAACGGCAAGACATTCCAATTCGGACACTGAGTAGTTACGTTGCGCTTGGACAATTTTTCTGACATATACGAAATCGGAAGATCAACATCATCTTGCTCCTGAGCCAATACGCAACCAACACCATAAGAGGTGGCGTCGCACAACAACATGAATTGCTTAGAAAAATCTGGTGTTAGGAGAATTGGTGCGGCGGTGAGACATGACTTCAATGTTTCAAATTCGGTCTGAGCCTCTCCGTTCCATTCAAGTGAATTCTGCTTTTTAAGTAGCTCCGTCAAGGGACAGCTGATAATGGCAAAGTTTTCTACAAAACGTCGATACCATCCCGCTAAGCCTAGAAATCTTTGCAACTGCTTAATCGAAGTTGGTTGCGGATATTTTGTTATCGCTTTATTATTCTTATTTGCCCATTTCCAATTATAAAAACCGAGATATATGATCTCCTTCATACTTAGATTTGCTAACATTGATGGTGAGGTTTGCCTTACGCTATGAAATCATTTGTGATTCAAAATTGACGGACAAAACTAATAAGTAGGCGACTTATATATGTAAACAAATACTCTAGTCCTGAGATGGGCCGTAATAACTCGATCCATCAGACGACTAAGAGTTTGGGCCGTGTTACAGAGACCAAAGGGCAGCATTTTATATATAACGGTGTATTGCTTAGATTTTTCGTCAAACGGTATCTGCCAGAATGCATGCTTCATGTCGATACCACTTAAGAAATTAGAATTAAAACATAGACGATTTTTGTCTCCCTTTTTTACTAACACGTAGTTACTACTCCAAGCGCTAGTTGACTCTTCAATAACATCTAGGGCTAGCATATCTATTATCTACTTCAGTGAACATCATATTTTCAATGGCAGGTGAAACTGGCCAATGCCGCTGTTTCAGTCAAGTCGAAGTGTTTCTCCTTCGGTCAGTTCATGAAATTTTGCAGACTCTTCGTTATCATCCAATGTACCGAAGTCTAATTCTGCAACAGTCGGATTGCTTGTAATTTTATTTAGTAATCCAAACTTTTGCCAGAAGTCAATGTCTAAATATATATCCTGTTTAAGTTCAGGTATATATTATAAATAATTCAATATTGCCCATAATATCACCATACTTAAGGGGGCATATACACCTAGAGGGCAAAAAAAGACCATTTTTTGATTTTTTTTTAGAGTCTATTTGAGGTATTGATTAGGGTATTTTAGGTAAAAGAATACACTTTTAAGTTTTTTTAAATTAGTTTTTAGTCAATTTTTTTTTTTATTTAACGGAGTAATTAATTTTTGAAATAAGGTCAAAAAAATAGATGTATTCGGTACCAGATACCGTTACCTCAAAAATCATCCAAAATTAAAAAACCAAATAGATTATCAAAATAGATACTTTAATCTAGTCTTTATCATAGCCGATTTGGAAATATCGATTTTTGACCAAATGCCGATCGTTTAAACTTAAAGTTGCGATTTTCATAAAAAATGTCGTCCTCATTTTTCTTATAAATAAAACTAAAAATCTTAATCCTACGATAAACACTAGATATTTATGTATAGAAACCCACAGAAAATTTCAAGCCCATCGGTTCAATGGTTTTCAAGATATTTCCGGAACCGATTTGGAAAACATAGTTTCACTTCTTGAACGGCGTGCATTTTCGGCTATAACTTCGTAATTTTTTTGATTTTTGACTTGAAACTTTGACCAAATATTCTTAGGATAACAAACATTAAGAAACAAATTTTGTAAAGGAGACTTGGATAAATATTCTAACTTCTAAAAAATAGTATGCAAGCTCCCAAGACATATTAAGAAATATAAAGAAAAAAACATTCCAAACCCTGGGAGTCGATCCGAGGACTTCCTGCCCGCAGGTCAAAAACATTCCTCTCGGCCGCGGTATTGCTTCAGATAAATTGGCCAAAGCGTAATAAGAAAAGCTGTAATAATTAGAACAAGAAAGGAAGCTAACTTCAGGACGCTGAAGATATGATATAGTAGTCCAATCATTGCTTATATTTATAGATAATTTATACACCTACATTAAAATTTTTTTTATTTTGACTGAATTTAGTCGATTTATAATTCATTAAAATCTGTCCAAATCTTAAACTTCGGCTATCCGCACTTATTCTTGATTTAAGGGAGTCTTCTACTGTGACTGGTCAAAAAATCGTTCTTTTTTTTAATCACTTCTAAAACATATTAGGAAAACGTAGACAAAAAGATGTTTGGAAATTTAAAGCCGTTTTAAAGTTGCACTTGAAAAATAGGAGCGTATGCAAAGGGGGCCAATAGTGTACACCAATTTAAAAAAATTTTTAACAAAATTTTTTTTTTCAAAACTGCTTAAACGATATCTTGAAAACTATTTAGCTGATGTTGCTCATCTTTTTTATTACAAGTTCAACTACAAACTGAACCAAAATTATTAAGATTAATTCGTTCCTTTCTTTTTTTTCAAATATAAACATGTGAAAAATAGTCGAAAAACTATTTTTTTTTAATTAAAAACTTCCTTTTTGTTCAGTTCACAACATAAAGTTTGGGGACTCAACTTGGATTTTTATACCCTTGCAGGGTATTATAATTTAAGTCAGAAGTTTGCAACGCAGTGAAGGAGACATTTCCGACCCTATAAAGTATATATATTCTTGATCAGCATCAACAGCCGAGTCCATCTAGCCATGTCCGTCTGTCCGTCTGTCCGTCTGTCCCTTTCTACGCAAACTAGTCCCTCAGTTTTGAAGTTATCTGAATGAATCTATTTGGCTTTGTTGCTTGCAACATTTTTAGACAGCAACATTCTGCACGGGCAGCATTTATTTTATGATAGTACCCGAGAGAGCGAAAAAAAAGAAAACATTTTTCTTCTTTAAACTTCGGCATGCCGAAGCTAGCTTCCTTTCTTGTTTTATTTCGGACTTCTCCCAAAATTCGTTTTTAAAGAGATGGCTCTCGATTTCTTTCAATAAATGGAAGTGGAAAAACCAAACACAACTTAATAATTTAAATTAATTTCAATGAATTTTATTGCAATGCAGAATGATAAACAACATTTTTAGTTTTCCATTTGGCGCGAATATAAATAATGAAGAAGACGTAAAGTTGGCCGTGTGAAAAGCAATAAAATTCCAAATTACTTCCACAAACATCTAGAACATCTTTCAGAGAAAATGGCAAATTGTTGGGAATCATAGGTATTCTTGGAATGTATACATCTTCGCCTCGATATTTTCCTTTCAAGATGGTTGCTTCTATAACATTTGGCTGTAATCTCTTCGCAGTTAGCCGCGTACCATTGCAAAGATGCGGCTGATTGATGTTTATCAACAAAATTATCACCGAACAAACTCTTAACCGCAAAATATGTTTTGGCAATCCTGGTAATTCCAATGAATTTAAAAATTCAGTTGGATAATTGACAACGTCGTCTTCGTCAGTGATCGCGTCAACTGATTTGTAGGAATGCATATCGCCTGGTGTTTTATTTTGAATTGAAAAATTGATTACGTCTACAGCCTTATTCTTAGCCGCCAATATTGCTCGTGAACTCAACCATGAATGATTCTTGACATTTTCTCGAATGTCAGGAAAAACGTTAAAGATGAGATCTTGCTTCGATTCAGTTAAATTACAGAAGTCCGATTTGGATAGGTTTTTTCCGTTGGGTTCGTATTTTCTGGGAGCAAAGATTAGGCTATGTTAAAATTCCGAAAAAAAAACTAAAAAAAAACGCAAAAAAAAGATTTTTTTCAACAAACGACTACACCACAGGAGGCTCTGAAGGCCGAAATCGATATTCGTTTAATATTTAACTGCTGAACATTTTTTAAATAAAACAATACTTTTTTTGTTATTTGTTAAAACTAAAAAGGGTTTTCTTAGTGAAAATCTGGAAAGAAAAGTTGACCTTATTTTGTTTTTTGTGGATTTCTGTTATCTTTGTGTTATTATACGTGTGTTTTTTCAAAATATCGCTAAATGCGGGTAGCCGTAAATCGATTGCGCATTTTTGGTTTTTTCATTCGCTGTTTTCGTGCACTCAAACTGCTTTGTGCATTGATTGATTGTTCGAACTTTTTCAGACAGGTTTTTTAGCGGTTATATTTTACCGTTTTTGTCTTAGTAAAATATAATGGTGCAACCACGACGTTAAAATCTTACAACTCAAAGTGAGTTAGTAAGTTGGCTTATCTTCGTCAAAATATGATATTCGTTCAAGGGTAGCGAATTTACGTGCTGCACGAACTCAAGAAGAATGTGTTACTGAAAAGAAAAACAATAATGCGCGGAGAGGAATATGTCATGAAAATAAAATCCGACGTGTGCGGCGCAGAATCAGTGAGACGGACTTAAATCGAGCAGCATATTGCTATGATGCTGCAATGGATGGCACAATGCAATGCATTGTCTTATGACAGCATTGTAACGCACGCCAATTCCCAAAAGAAACTCCAGGGTTGTGCTGTGCTGATGAAAGTGGTTCTACCACCGTTATATTCTCCACCAGGGCCATTGCAATCTCTTCTGTCTGGTTATGGTCCATTTTGCAAACATTTCTTAGCTAACATTCAGAAGTATAATTAAGTCTCTCTTCCAAGTGAACGGACGTGTTTTTTTTCTTGCGCCCTTGTTTTGTGTAATTTTTTGATAAAATTTTGACAACATCACATTTTCATCACAAGACATTTTTCTAATCATATATTAGTTATGGATCGTAGCGTTTGACAACAGTGCACGATGCAGTTTGAATGGACGACCACAGCGAATGAAACAACGAAAAATGTGAATCGATTTACGGCTAACCTCAATTAGTGATGTTTTGAAAAAACACACACGTATAGAACCCACAAAAGGCAAAACAATAATACCTTTCCTTTTTTAGATTTTCACGAAGAAAACTCGTTTAATTTTAGAAAAAAAAGGAAAGAAATATTGTTTCATAAAAAAATTTTAAGCAGTCAATTATTAAACGAATATAGATTTCGGCCTTCAGAGCCTCCTGTGGTGTTTGTTTGGTTTTTATTTGTAGCTTAAAACGACTTTTATATTTTCCTGATTTTCCAAAGATTTTTCGGAATTTTCACACAACCTTGTCGAAGCTCCCAAAAAATACGAACTCAACAGAAAAAAACCTATCCAAATCGGACGTTTGGAAGTCGAGTTATCTGCGTTCTTACATACACAAAATTTGTTTTATTTATATAGACAATTTAAATCAATAGATTGGCTTCAAAGCATTGTAGTCAAATAAGAATGAAGAATCAAAGTTATTTTACTTAAAAATTTTTTAAAATAATGATTTAAAAAGACACAAGCAACCTTATTTAGTACATTTTAGCTTATCATAATAAAGGTAAACATGTAAATATATGCTAATAAAATATTTTATTAAGGATGCGGAATTTCTGGAAGCGCACTTAAAGTCAAGCTAATCCGTAATTTTGTTTGAGGTCATTATTTGTTTTTATTTTTAGGCCGATGCCAGTTTAGGCATGCATGAACGAGAGTATATTCAGGAATCACTAAGCTATGTTTTGCGCATACAAGAAGTGCAAGAAAGAATTAAATTCGAATTTGTCGAAATTTTGCTGGCTTTTATATCCGGCTGGTTAGTTTTTTATCACACAGCACACGAACAAGCTGAAGATCATAGAGACTATCTGCAAGATTTAAGGCACAAGGTACAAAAGGTAAGAATAGAAAATAATTGTGTATTATATACATTTTTTTTGTCAACATATTGTTATTTTGTTATTTTTATAGACTCGTGAAAATTTTGAGGAAGCTCGTGAAAAAGTAACTGAACTAAAAACCAAATACATGGAAAAACGCACAGTAAGTGAATAAGGATTACATTTCATTGTTCGTTCTAATTCTTATCGTTCACAGAAACCGGAGGAAGTTTTCACAAAACGTGGATACCTATTTTTAATGGAAAAAAGTACGTATTTGTTTTGTATTTATAGAACTAATATTTTCTTTAAGGGAGAATAAACATTCTGGCCGATTTTTTTTTTATTGTGCCAATTATACTGCCTTACATTTTTCATTCATGCTAAATGATCATAACCGTATTTTGTCCGCTTGTCAAAAATCCATACATATTTTTCTTGCAGATGGTATTTCGCAGTTTGCAATGTATTGATGGATGCATCCTTGATTTATACTGTTACACAAACTCTCAAGCAATGCTCAATATGCAAACTAGACTGTTAATTTCCATGTGCTATTTAATTCAAAATTTCTGTGAATGAAGTAAAAAGTTCGTTCGGTTTTTATCTAAGAGGTGGCGTTATTGTCCATAACTCTCGTGTTACGTGTCGCATCATGTCATACTATACCGCTTTGAAAACGTGTTCATTCGCGCTAAATGTTTGTTTTTGACAGTTTTTTGATTAATTGACTCAGTACGTTGTCGGCGCCTTTTTTTAGATAAAAACAGAACGAAATTTTTACTTGACCTTTTATTAAATCCGTGATATTTTAGGTTCTGGTTAAATTTATCGATCTCCTCTGACTTACTAATATAACAGTGAAATGTTATTTAATTAATGCCTATTTTGTGTATTTCGAACTTATCATAGGCTCCCTTTTGAAAATGTCACTTTTAGAGCCATTCAAAGCAACGTGGACAAAATACTATTGCACATTTAAAAAGCAAAAGCGAGAATTCACCATGCTCCAATTTAATCAAATGAACCACAATTTTGCGAGACCGGAAACTCGTGAAGATGAAAAGTTAACTCTTTTTTCATGCCAACGCCGGGCTTCAGAGTTCGAGAAGCGTTTTTGCTTTGATCTAACTTTTAAAGAAAAACCAGGATTAGTTTACACCTTTCAAGCTTTAAGCGAAAAGGATCATTGCTACTGGATTAGCGCGATGGATGGAACGGAACCGGTGAGTGAACAAAAAACAAAAACTTTCAAAAAGCATATACATTTATTTAGGTTTATATGAAATTACTTATTTTCTCAATTCTTTTCCGATAGAGTTTCGTTTGTTTTCCAGGTTATTGTTTTCACAGAAACCCGCTTAAGGCAGGAGATTTTTATCTCCAAACTTTTTCAAGCTGGGTTTACAGAATATTAGTAGATCGGCCTATCAGACGTGAATTGCGAGGAATGCTGCAATGTCGAGTTTCTTAGTGAGAAGCTATCAGACAATGTTATTTTCACTTATATTTAATGTTTCTACATTCATCCATTGTCTAACTACAACAAATTTTATTGCTTTTATTAAAAACAGGAAAGGCTAAGAAGTTTGACCGTCGATCCCTGCCGCCTTGATAGTCTTTTCTTTCAATAAAAATTATATGCAGTGTGCAACAAGTTCAGTTTATGTACAGGTCGGCAGCAGAATTTTAAGTGAACAGAAAGAGGTTGCTTCGACAAATTTGACTACTCTTGATATCTGCAAAATGGATAACGAGTTGCACTAAATGGTCTTCTTTATGTTCCGCTTTGACAGCATCTATGCTGCCAGTTCAATTGTGGTGGTAACACGCGACCGATTGTACAAAGTGATTCATTGAGAGGTTCTTTTTCAATAGAGTTTTTTGGACAGATCCGACAGATGATAGATTCAAGGTTCAAGATGACCAACAATTCTGATAAAGCATGTCACGAAAGACGATCTTCAATGTAGGGTTGTCGGATAATTTAAAAAAATATCGAATCGATGATATTTTTTTGTATAAAAAAAAAATGATAATATTCAAATTATCACTTTAAAATATCGATATATTTGATTTTTTTTTAAATACATTTTCCAATAATAAAAATATACAAGTTTCTTATAACAATTTTAACTTCATGGATATTCGCAATATATAATACAGATAATAATAATAATACATTATAATACATTTAGTGCTTTTATAAATAACTTTTAATAATGCTACTTATTTCCCATATTTTGAATTAAGAGATTTCTGGAAGACTCGTATGTTATTTGTGTATCAGTAACTGGGCTTCGTGCGTTACAAACTATGCATTTTAGCGCGGAGCCAACTGCTCTGAAGGCACTGAGCTACCCGGCGTAACCAGGTATCTTATGGTACAGACCACGATATAAATATATAATTTTCAGAAAAAATATCGATATATTGATATTTTGATATATTATCAACAACCCTACTCCAAAGTGGCATAAAAAAGTTGTCAAGTGAGCATTTCAAATCAGCGTTCCACCACACCGCCAAATCATTCAGATACTTCAGATAATTATTTTACCTAGCCAAAACTGAAGTTAAAAACCTATGCAAGTACAATGCGATCAGACGCGATCATGCTTCTACGATAAGTCGTGCGATTTATTAAACTTTCTTGAATGTATATTTATATTTATTTATTTCGAAATAAATCTATTTTAGTCTTAGGATTGTTCATAATATGGGACCCATATAAGGAAGTGGTTAAAAAATATTCGTGTGTGCCGGCAACATTATGCGAATCTGAGCGAGCGTTCAGCAAAGCTGGACGGATTATTTCCGATCGACGTACCCGTCTTTAGTCAGACGTGGTCGACAAGTTGATGTTTATTAATACAAATTATGAATACTTTAAGAAATAATAACAGAATTTGTGATTGGACCTCATGAATTTCGGTTTTTGTTTGTTACTTTCTGAATAAATAGTAGTTTTTAATTTTTAATACATATCTTATGGTATATTTTAATATATATTTAAGAAATGTTAATTTTTTTAGAAACATCGTCGATGTATCGACTTTGGGTCAGTTTTATAGCCGCAGGATTCAATAGACATAATTAGTTAAGCCCAGGTGGCTGCTGAGCCTGTGGATCACCATTTGCTTTCTGTTTATTTCGGAAACCAATATATACTAATTGCTGATGTTAGTAATAGATATAGTTAAAGCGAACAGCAGCGCTACATTCCCATGGACAAAGATATATATATATATATATATATATATATGTAAAAAAAAAAATCGACGATGTATCTATACATCGATGTTTCTGCATCTCTACATTGTACGCTATTAGATGATAGGCTACCGAATAAACCACATCTAGCCCGCAGTGAAGAGAACATCGCGGCTGTAGCCGAAAGTGTCGCTAACGACCGTAAGCAATCGATTCGGCACCGATCTCAACATTTGGGTGAAATTTGCGTTACGATCTTGGCTTACAGGCTTACAAAATCCAACTCACGCAAGAATTAATGCCGCCAGACTTGAATTTACGCTTAACATTCAGTCGATGGGGTCTGGAAGAGCCTAACGAAGATCCGCTGTTTTCACGCCGAATTTTGTTTAGTGACGAGGCACATTTCTTGCTCAATGGTTACGACAATAAGCAAAACAGCCGCATTTGGGCTGATGAGCAACCTGAAGAGACTCTCTAATTTTCGTTACATCCACAATAATGCTCTATTTGATGTGGTTTGGGGGGGTGGAATCATCAGTCCCTATTTCTTAAAAAATAAGGCTGGACAGATGCGAGCGCTACCGCACCATGATATCGGAGTTTTTGTTGGCCGAAATAGAAGCCCGAGATGTCAGCGACATTTGATTTCAACACGGAGGAACGGCACACACAGCTTGCGACACGATGGCTTTTTTGGCCCTGTCAACTGGCCGCCAAGATCGTGTATTATCACACCTTTGAACTCTTTCCTTTGGGGTTACGTGAAGTCTAAAGTCTTCGCCGATACACCAGCTACGATCCAGGCCTTGGAAATGAACACAGCTTGTGTAATTCGGGAGATACCGGTCTTCAAGTTACGTTTGTTACGATAACAACTCACCACCAAATCAAAAACAAAACTTAGTAACTTGGAGCAGTGGACTCTTTGGGAATTATGATCTAAACTTCTGTATTTGTGAACATAGAATATGGCAGAATTCAGCGAAGTCCTGAAGAAGTCCCACATATACAGAAAGATAAAATATAATAAAAATTCAGATCGACGCTAGCCGACCGCTTGGATGGGCCTGTTTCAGGAATCACAACATGGCGTTTTTATATAACCGTTAAAACACTATTTTTTTAATAAAAAACAGACAACATTTTTAAATAATGTACAAAATAAATAATTATTTATTAAGTGGTCCAAGAAGAAAATTTAGGTTCAACGTGATCCCAGTGCGTTTAGCACTTTTGTTTGTATTTTTTATCCAAACTTCTTGAACAGGTTGCTCCAAATGTGTAGAAACTCTTTAACGGATACCGTGATCCACTCTTTAGTGAGGGCATACATATACATATTATAATTTTAAAGGAGACATTTCCGACCCTATGAAGTATATATGTACTCTTGATTAGTATCAACAGCAGAGTCAATCTAGCCATGTCTGTCTGGCCTTCTGTCCGTTCCTAGGCAAACTAGTTCCTCAGTTTTTAAGCTGTCTGAATACAACTTAACAAAAAATAGTCTTCTATATATTCTTACTATTATATATGTCGCATCGGGGCCGGATCGGACAACTATATCATACAGCTGCCATAGGAACAATCGGAAATCTTTGACGACAAAAATAATATCTTTGCCAGTTTTCAATTTATTTTCATAAAATTTTGTCAAAATCGGAATACTAAATAGTTGTTATAGGAAAGTTCAAAAAATTTATTGAACACCATTTTTTATTATTTTCAATCTCGGTTTTTGGGTTTAATCAAAATGGAATGAATATATCACAGAGCTGCCATAAAAACGATCATTAAATATAAAGGAAATCGCAAAACCGTAAATGTAAAACTATAACTGTAAAACTGGGAATAAAATATACACTTGCCAGAAAAATTATGCGTACAAACCTGAGATCGGCACCGGTGTCTGATTTGAGCACTACAAGTATACTCGCACAAAAAGCGGTGGCGGTGTTACTCACACCGCATCAAATGCGGTTGCGGTGTTACTAACACCGCATAATATCCGGTTGCGGTGTTTTACCACCGCACGGTCTGTGTGTAGGACACAGAAAATACACAAAAATATGCGATGGAATAAGACACACTCAAAAATATACTCTGTCTCTTTCCCGCGTGGAAATTCTGTAAGTCGCACCGCCTAGCAGAATACACATGCCTAAATAATAATTGCAGTATGCTAGAAATTAATTTAAAGTCTAAAGTTGCTTTTCCATATTTCCTTTTGATCTCCTTTTTAAAACCGGTGGCACCAAAAAGGTTAGTGTTGTTTTTGCACACACAATTGTATATGCGGTGGCCGCTTACACGAGTAAAAAGTCAACCAATCAGTAGGTACCTACTCATATTTGGCACCGCATAGAAAGAGTGCACAAAAGAAACGAGTAAAAAATCACCGCCTCATTTTTTGATGCGCTGTTTTGTGACGCGAGTCTACAAATACTGTGTGTGTATGCGGTGTACTTGTAGTTGCGGTGGACTAATGCAAATCTCTGGTACAAACATGTTCGCCAACTTTGGCTTTAAAAAGAAGTGTTAAATAAAATAATTAAAAAATTATTTTTTTTTTCAGAAAGTAGTTCATTTTATAAGCTTTAATGGTATATACCTTTTTATTTTCTAGCTCTTAAACTTTATAAAATATAACAAAAAATTAACAAAATGGGCTGATTTTCAGTTAGAAAAAATATGCGTACAAAAACAAAAATCTATAAAAAAAATTATTTTTAAATATATCAGTATGAAGTTGGATATCTTTTTTGTTTAAGGACTTCAGCCAAACGATTTGGCATTAAGTGAATCAATTTTGCCGTATCTTCGGCCGTTATTTGGTTCCATTCTTACTGTAGGATCCTTTTGAGCATAATATTGTATGTAATAGTGTGTTGGCGGATCTTGGCTCCAATAGGTCACACAAATGTTTAATGGGAATAAGATCAGGGGATTGCGGTGGCGTTTTTAATTGATATTTAACATTGCCAAGCAACCACAGCTTGGTATTGCGGGTACAATGTTTTGGATCATTGTCCTGTTGAAACCAAAAATGGTCTGCCAGTCCCAATTTTTCAGCGCTTGGCAGCAAATGTTGGTTTAAAATTTTGATATACCTCTTGTGATCCATTATGGATTCAATGAATTCAAGATTTCCATCTCCTTTAACCGCCATGCATCCCCAAATCATTACACAACCACAACCGTGTTTTACGGTTGGGGCAAGGTTTTAGATATCTAGGGCTCTGTGTAATTTTTTCTCCATACAAGCTTTCGCCCCTTTATCCCAAATATACATAATTTGCTTTCGTCACTAAAAATAAGTTTTCGCCAGAACTTAGGGGCTTATTTTGAAAATGTCAGGTAAATTCCATACGCTTGATTTTGTTAACAGCGGATATTAATACCTTCTTCCGAGCAGTACGGCTATTATAGCCTTCTTTCTTAATTTTTCGAATGGTATCATCGTGAAGGTTCTATCCAAACTTGTCGGCCCTTAGCAATTTGAGAGTCTGTTGTCCTTGGATTGACTTTTATTGTCATAAAAGTGCTGTTCTGCTCCCGCTTAGTAAGCTTCGGTTTCCTACCAGAACGGGGTTTTGACTCACAGGAACCTGTTAAACTTACGTTTTGAAGGACTTTGTACGGAGGAGTGTGTTCTTCTAACAATGCCACCAATTTCCCGAAGGATTTTACCTTCAGCGCGTAGTTTTACAATGAGTTTCCTCAAATCAAGATCAATTTCTTTTGATGTTTTCCCCACCACAAATTTTACGTGTTGTCACAAGATAAACGAAGAAGTAGTAAACAGAAGGTAAATTTACAGTTGTAAAGGCTAAACACGCAATTGTAAGGCTTAATTAACGTTTACTTTATGTTATTCGCTTATGTAGGCATACTTTTTCTAACTAAAAATCAGGCCATTTTGTTATTTTTTTGTTATATTTTATATAGTTTAAGATCTAGAAATTAAGAAGTAATATACCATTAAATACCATACTTTTTGCAAGAAAAAATGATTTCTATAAATTTTATGTAACACTTTTTTTCAAAGCCAAAGATGGCGAACATGTTTGTACGCATAGTTTTTCTGGTAAGTGTAAATAGGAAAATACTAAAGGCGAATTTATATGATTATATACGCTACCAATGGCCGTTTCGTAAAAAAAAATCATCTTAAACGAAAAATCAAAACGATTACTGAAATAGATAAGGTAGAATCCAATTAAAGGGACCGACGATTTTACGTCGTTATACAATTTATTCTAAGGGGACCAACAAAACCATCGAGTTTTCGTCGCTATAACCGGGCGGATGCTATAAGCGGAGTCGTTATAATCGGATTCTACTGTAATGTGGGAATGGGTTTGGCATCACCGTTCACCCAAACACACCACAAATCATCTGTTTAGAGAAAGGAAGATTGACGGAGAGGTGAAAAAGCGAGGAGTTGAAAACGAGAGACGACGCAGAAAGACGCAAAAAATATATTAAATATATATATATAGCTTGTGGGTAAAACTTCGTAGGATAGACGAACACAGACTTTGCACTTCTATAACTTAAACACCAACAATTTTTTTCTTCTGAAATAAACTGTTATATACATTTTGAAGTTTACTGAAAAGTATAATTAAAAAACAACCACCAGTTTTTTAAATTTATATGTTTTTTTTAATAATAAAAACTTAACAAAAACTTCACATCAGCGAAAACATGAAACGGTGTTCGTCTAATCGACTAATGGTTCCCCCACTAAGGTTAAGTACGTTTATATGCCAGGTCTTGACGGAATACCTGGCTGTGTGCTTAGGTATTGTGCCGACGCCTTTAGCAATCCCCTCAAAAATTGTTTACCTTGTATTAAGGAACATTCCACTTTCCCCTTATTGGGAAGGAATCATTTCTTATTCTTCTCCATAAAAAAGGTAGAAAATCGGATGCCAAGAACTATAGAGCAATCTCTAAGTTGTTAGCAATCCCGAAACTTTTCTAAAATGTCATTACTTCTTATTTGCAGCACCTGTGTAGATCAATAATTTATTCATGTCAACATGGATTTATAAAGCGAGGATTAACGATACCTAAACTTTCGGAGCTACTTCCTTTATAATAAGGGGATTTCATATAAGTTTTCATACAGACGTAATCTATGCTGATTTCAGTAAAGCATTTGACTCTAACCATTCTCTTCTTCTTCGGACACTTGATTTAATGGGATTTCCTGTTGATCTTCTTAAATGGATCTCAAGTTATATGAATGGCAGGACGCAAAAGGTCCTCTTTAAAAAACACCTTATCTAATGTTCTCAAGGTTACTTCTGGCGTTCTGCAAGGAAGCCATTTAGGTCCCTTGTTCTTCACATTATTTATTAACTTCCTGCCCAATGTCCTGACTAACTCCAGAGTTCTTATGTTCGCAGCCGACGTCAAACTTTGTGTGCAATATACGGACGCGTCTTGCCAGTCTGATTTACAAACAGATCTTAACAATTTTCAAACATGGTGCATTGCAAACCTATTAAACTTAAACGGCTCTAAATGCAAGCTTATGACATTCTCTCGTGTCGCTCCCAAGATTGCAACTTACACGCTGAACTACTGCTCTTTGGAAAGGATTGCTTTACTTGACGATTTAGGTGTCCGTCTGGATCCTAAACTTGACTTTATTGATCATATTTCATGCATGGTGAATAAAGCCAGGGGTGTGCTTGGATTCATTAAACGTTGGTCGAAAAAATTCAATGACCCGTACGTTACAAATCTCTATATACATATTTCTTTAGTTAGTCCTATCTTAATCTTAACTTACCAACTTTATTTAACCGTAGAACCATGCTTGGCATTACCTTTATCTATAACCTTATTTACGGTGACGTGTTGGGTCAGCTTATTTTTCACGTACCGAGTAGAAATAATAGATCATATATTCCCTTAGTATTGCGCCACTGTAGAACGTCCTTTGATTTACATGAACCCTTTAGAGTTGTATGTGCAAATTCAAACGATTTGTACATAATAACTTCATACGTAGATAGCCTTTCTAAACTAAAAACATTATTACTAACCCACTTAGTACGCATCAGAGATCTGCAACGAGTAAAAAGATATAGGGTAGTACCCGATCTTTTACTCGGATCGTATGTGATCGGCTTTTTCGGATCAGCTGACTGGAATGATCGTTTTGCATTTGCTTGCATATGTATGTATGATCGTTGCGATCGCTCGCTACTTGTGCGTGATCGATCGCGATCGATCTTAAGCACGGAGTTGATCGTTTCCGATCGTACGAAGTCATATGCACGAATGCTTTTAATCGCATATTTGGGATCATTTCTGTTCGGATCGTGCGCGTTGAACCCAATTTTTGCTTGGTATTAAACGGGCCACTTGAATGTATTGTACGGAATAAAAATTGTGATATTTAAATTAAATAAAATTTAAATGTATATTGTATAAACCAAAAAAAAAATGCTGTAAAATTCATATTTTTTACACATTAACATTAAGAAATGTTCCAAAGGATCAAATTTTAAAGCCTTTATCATATTCTAAAATCAATTTCGAATTATTAGAATGTAAACTCGCCCAACTCGTGATTTTGCATCATTTTAATGGAAAACACCATAAAAAAGATCATGGGGCTTTTTGAAAAAATCTTCAAAGCAGAGGAATTATGCTTGGTCTTTTCCTTTCTATCATGACTGGGAGATTTCATAGAGTCAAAAGAGACTATATTTATATTTTTCTGATTTACTTAAATAGTAAAAAACAGCACTACAAGATCAATGGAAAAAAAAATCGCGTGCTACAGTGACTCAAATTCAATTAAAAAAAAAATTACTTAACTCACTTACTTAAGTCAACACATATACATTATAAAGTTGAATTGTTATATAATACATTAAAATTTTTTGCATTAACATCTTTCACCAAGTTTCATTGAAATCAGGGCTTGAACTGGTTTACGAAAAAGTAACTTCTGTTTATGTCGCGTGTGAATTTCTTACATTTTTGTAATTTTCTTGAAAACGAAATCGGAAATCGACCTTAAGGGACCCTTCTAGTGTAGCGGGTTAAAAAAATCGATTTTTTTTTTCATGTTTCTCATCCTGATGATGTTAGAAATACGAAAAGTTTTAGCTGTATATGCCCTTGTTCGGAAGTTATAGAGGATCAAATACGGCCGCGCGCGGTCATTTAGCTTAAATGCTCAGTCTTTAAATGCTTCTCCTGAAAAGTCGTGTTTTTGGGGGTGGGCTATGCATTTTCAGAAAAACGGTTGGGCCATTTGGCACAAAACTTGTTTTCCTTTGTTAAGGAGACATGTCGCTATGGCATAACGAAGGTTTTTTCAAAAATCGTAATACAATATTTACAGTCATTCTTAGCAGAAAAAAAAGAGTAAAACCAATTTTTTTTTAAAAGTTCATAATTTTCAGAATTTTTGAGATTTTTGTTAAAGCTTTCGTCGTGGGATAGGGAACTGTATTACAAATAATAATTTGTTTCGTTTTCGTGATTCAGATTGCCCAAACTCTCAGAAGTGGTGACCCCGTGCACCAACCTACTTTTCGACAAGTGCACATTTAAGAGCACATAGGAGGATTACCGAAATACTTGGAAATTAAAACAATATCTTTATGTAAAGTTCATAACTTATAAAAAAAAATTCAAAAAAACCGCATTAAAAAATCTTAAATAGTTTTTTTGTAATCCACTTTCGAAAAGTGGAAGTGGACTAGAAGCGTCCCTTAACACCATAAGGTACATGGTTACGCCGGGTAGCTCAGTGCCTTCAGAGCAGTTGGCATCCGCGATAAAATTTGTAGTTTGTTTATTTTTGTTTATTTAAAACATATCAAATATATCGATATTTTTAAGTGATAATACCCTGCATAAGTGATAGTACCCTGCAATGGTGTAAAAATCAAACGCCATTTAATTCCTGAATCTTCAAACTATGAACTGAATCGAATTAAAGTTTGAATCCCAAAATAAAATATGTTTTGACTCAAAAAAAAAAAGTTTTTCGACTATTTTTCACGTGGGTATAATTGGAAAAAATATGTTGGAACAATCTTAATAATTTTGGTTCAGTTTGAGCATTTTTAGTGAAATAGTTGTCAAGATAAAGTTTGTGTACACTACTGGCATCCTCCGCATACACTCCGGGCTTAATAAGTACAACTTTATAACGGCTCCGAATTTTTAAAAATTCTTCCCATGATTCTTTGGAAACGTCGCACTGCTGCAGTTAAGGTAATTTAGCTTTCAGAAATCAGAACTCTTGAACCAGTGTACGTATTTTCATAATTCTTTTTTTATATAAAAGGTATTCTTAATGCCTTTCAATTAACTGGTATGGTCTGATAAATTATTGTTTTTTGAGTCAGTTTTCTCAAATATTATCCAATTTCGAATAACACTTCTCGTTTGTTTTCTTTGACAATGGTAATATGGTGCATATTTAATGTTTTAAAAATAAAAAATAAATTCATTTTTAAGGAAAAAAAAATTGTTTGTATAAGTTTTACAATCTTTTATTTTTTACAATATTTTTTTTACAAATACATTCTCTTATTCTACAATATTTAATATTTATGAAGAATAATTATTAATTATACATTCATTTTATATCATTAAGTGTCCTTACAAAGTCAGGAATTTTAAAACAAGCCGCCATTACAGAAAAAAAAATGCCTGATCGACATACAATTTCGTACTACGCAGAGATCCTTTTTAAATATGATAAAGAACATATTCAAGAACAACACCTCATAAGCCAAACATATAATCCAGTGTAATCCCATATTTACCTTCCATTAACGTTGAAAAATAGGCTAAAAATTAGTACTTTGCAGGTATGCGTGCAAAAAATATTATAATTTTATTCTAGCTTGGTTTTACCGAGGTTTTACGACCCTTTCGATAGAGACCATAACCATGCCGGTTACATATTTTACTTAAATATCGACCGCAAACTCTGAATTTTTCTAAAAAATCGCCTGCTTTTTTTGCAACCCAAAAAAGGTGCAATTTTGAACACGTGCAACTTCTTTAATACTGAACCGATTTGAATATTTTTTGGATTCAGCCCCTTTTGAACTATTACGCAAGCTGAATGGGAAAATATTAGGATTGGAACCTAATAAAAAAAATAGGTTCACGTTTACAAGCTGTCATCAATGCTAAGGGAGGACCCACTAAATTTAAAAAGAACTTAAAATATTATAGGGTTGTCGGGTGTTTACAAAATACTAAAATAAATTTTTGTTTGCTCCTAAAAATATAAAAGTTTCTTATAACAATTTTAACTTCATAGATATTCTCAATATCTAAAACAGATAATAATAATAATGCATTTTAATACAGATTGTGGTTATATAAATTGCATTGAATATTTCCAATTTTTTGACTTAAGAGATTTCAGGAAGACTTGCTGTGTTATCGCGGATGCCAACAGCTCTGAAGGCACTGAGCTACCCGGCGTAACCAGCTACCGCTACCTTATGGCCAAGGGGAAAAGGCCCTGCTTTGTTTACTTGTGTGCTTTCCACACTTCAAGGGGATTACTTTGTCATGCAGCTTGGGGCAAGCTAAAATATAATCATTGCTCTCCTTGTTCTCATCCAGCAAGTCTCTTGCCATTGTGGTGTTATGGCAGCTCATGAAGTGCTCCATATCCAAATCAAATCCAAAGGAAAAGAATACAAAAAAAAATATCGCAATATCGATATTTCATATTTCATATTTCATATTTCATATTTCATATTTCATATTTCATATTTCATATTTCATATTTCATATNTCATATTTCATATTTCCTTTTGATCTCCTTTTTAAAACCGGTGGCACCAAAAAGGTTAGTGTTGTTTTTGCACACACAATTGTATATGCGGTGGCCGCTTACACGAGTAAAAAGTCAACCAATCAGTAGGTACCTACTCATATTTGGCACCGCATAGAAAGAGTGCACAAAAGAAACGAGTAAAAAATCACCGCCTCATTTTTTGATGCGCTGTTTTGTGACGCGAGTCTACAAATACTGTGTGTGTA
>VNJU01002383.1:0-15545 GCA_008042675.1 Drosophila seguyi
AAAAAAAAAAACACCGTGTGTACGCTGCGGTATTTTATTTGCGACTGATTCAGGAATGAAAGAAGTAACGAAATGGTTATACATATTTTCTTATTCCTGATTCGTTAGAGAGAGACAAATCTATAGGCTATGATCTGTTACGAATACTGCATTGTGGAAAGTATACAGTTATGAAAGTATGTGAAAGACTTCATGGCTTCGAAGATCAGTGTAACCTCGTGCATACTGAATAATTTATTTGGAATTATGAACGAAGATGAAAGGGTACAAATTGAGCAAAATATGAAAAACGCGTTGCTCAGATCCCTTTATTTATCAGACACCCATCAGGGTGTAATTACAGGGTAATTCCAGTTCCAGTGTGGTAAAAAGAAAGCTTGCCGATGGTAAATTTAAATTCAGAATATTTAGTGTATAATTTTTAAGGTATTGGTGGCAGTTGTAGACACTTTTTCACTTAGATAAAGCTTTCTCTCTTCCAAGTGAACGGACGTCTTTTTTTCTTGCGCTCTCGTTTTTGTACAATTTTTGGTTAAAACCAACCGGTGATTTATTTAAATTTTAGATTTTGCTAATAATAAAATTCCCGTTCACTTCGTGTGCATCCAGTTTTTCTTATTTTATGTTTTTAATTGTTATTAATTTCACATATTAGTGGTGTTGTTAGTGTTTACTTTTGCATTTTTTGCCTTCCTTTTTGTGCCTTCTCCGTTTAGCTTACGCCGTCGCGATAGCTAAACGAAAAGCTTGCTCCCACGATCACCCGCTTACCCGCTCTCTCACTCCCCCGCTCTCTCGGTGCAGCTGCACATTCCTATCTCTTCATACGTAAAGGTACAATGGTAAGTCTTTATAATGTCCGTTGTCTGATTGTAAATACCTGTAATAAGGATATTACCGCTAATGATCTTGCCGTATGCTGCTGGTTGTTTGACAACATGGTGCATGCTAAGTGCATTGGTGTTGTTCCTCTACGTCTACGTTACTGCTGTGAGGCCTGTCGCGAGGTGGAAAGCGATATGATATCTTTTATGCTGAAAACCAAAAACGGTTTTAAAGACGTTTTATTGAGTTTTCGTAAGACTCAATATATGTACTTGGCGCTGCATACTCAATTTGGTAGCCTAAAGCTATTAAACGAGTCTCCTAAGCGCAAAAAAAACCGCAACTGATCTGCAGCATACAGTCGGATCCCCAAACCCCGCTGCGGGCTCCCAACAGCAGCCTTCCTCGGCTCAGCCATCGACTGAATCCAAGGATTCTGAGGTCGAGTGGCAGAAAAGATTCGGTACCCGAATGTGCAGCTGGAGAACCCGCGCTCCCGATGATTTCCGTATTGTCCCCTAGGGGGTCTCGTGTCTGAATGTCACACAGCATGATTTTATTTCTGGCTTGTTCGGCATTTCGCTGTCTCAAGTCAATCATGTACGAAATTCCCTAGATCGCTTGCTTGATCTCTGTTTCGTCTCAGACCCGGCAAGAGTTAGTTTAGCCAGGGCGGCGACGCTGACTCTACCCGAAGATCCCTATCATCATACTTTCGATGTGACTATCGACATTGGGACTGAGTTACAGAATATTTCTGATCGTCCAAGACGGACTTCGGAGGGCTAAATAACGTTATATCTGATTTTAATTGGTACGATCTATACAGGTGCACTGACATTGCAGAAGCCGTGGATATTTTTTTCAGTGCCATGAATTCATTTTTTACTGTATGTGTTCCGTTTTACTATCCCACAACCTCGAATAAGCCTCCTTGGCTTACTAAAGAGTTGAGTCGTCTTAAAAACAAAAAAACTATTCTGTATTCTAAATATAAACGTAATGGTTCTCAATCTGTCCTATCTTCTTATTTATCTGCTCGGTCGAGATTTACCGAGCTGAACGCGCAGGGTTACAAAAATTATTTGACTCGTTGTAAGGCCCAGTTCTCTAAGGACCTTAAGAGTTTTATAATTTTGTTAACACCAAACGTAAGCCAATTACGACGCCCTTCAAAAATTGCAATTTGAGCAATTTGGGTCTCATGTTGCTTTCATTATTTATTAACGATCTGCCCAAAGTTTTTACTTATGTATGCAGACGACGTCAAACTTTGCGTGCAATATACGGATGCCTCTTGCATCTGATCTCTGATTTACAAACAGATTTTAAAAATTTTTAAACATGGTGCAGTGCAAACCTATTAAACTTAAACGGCTTCTCTTGTGTCGCTCCCAAGCTTCCAACTTTCACGCTGAACTGCTGCTCTTTGGAAAGAATTGCTTTAGTTGATGGTCTCCGTCTGCATCCTAAACTTGACTTTATTTATCATATTTCATGCATTGTGAATAAATCCAGAGGTGTGCTTAGATTCATTAAACGTTGGTCGAAAGAATTCAATGACCCGAACGTTACAAAATCTCTATATGTTTCGTTAGTTCGACCTATCTTAGAATATGGATCTTACGTTTGAAGCCCTCAGTATGGGGTCCACAGTAAACGCATTGAGTCGGTTCAAAAGAACTTTTTACTTTTCGCTTTACGCGGCTTAAACTGGGATGCAAACCAGAGGTTACCTTCCTATTCTAGTAGACTCCTCCTTATTAACCAGTAGAACCATGCTTACCTTAATTTATAACCTTATCCACGGTGACGTGGAAAGTGCTGACTTGTTGGGTCATCTTAACTTTCACGTACCGAGTAGAAATACTAGATCCTATATTCCCTTAGTGCTGCGCCATTGTAGAACGTCCATTAAACTGCATGGATCTTTAGAGTCTTATGTGCAAATTATAACGATTTGTACATTATACTTTTAAACGTAGATAGCCTTCCTAAACTAAATTAATTAATACTAACCCACTTAGTACGCATGCAAGCAAACAATGTGGCAGCACGCCAGTAGTTACTTCCTCGAATTCCTTTTATATACCTTCATCTTTCGCGCCTACTGACACCTAACACGAACAAGCACGGGCTTGGTGTCACACGGGCCACTTGAGTGTACAGATCGTAGTGCATCAACGTCCAAGAGAAAAAGTCTATTGCACTCGCCTTCTTAATTAACATACTTAACACAGTGACACTTTTAAAAACGTGCAATATAACTTTTTTGATTTTTTTCACGGTGAAAACGTTAATTTTTCCGGGGCACGAATCAGACGCATCCGTTCCATTAGGTATTCGGCACAAGACAATCGAGCTTTGATAGCGCACACGTGACATTTGACAGATCCACAACCCCCCCGTGTCCACAAATATTCTGAACATCTGTGGACAGTGGCAGGCTCAGAAAAGAGTTTGTGATGGAAATAGGCGATATCACGGATATCCCAAAAATTGCGTTTGTGATTTGAGATAAAATCCATAAACCATAGTTTTAAAATAGATCTTTATGTGAGGGGCGCACGGTGCCGCCTTTTCGCACAGAGCTTTAGCTCTTGTCCGCACTCGCACCTCTTTCTGCATACGCGCTGCTCTTCCCAATGCTCGCGCGCTCCGGAGCTCGGGCTCGGGTTCGCAACCGAACTCCGCTGTCGGCCGCCGGCGATCTCCCTAAGCTCGCTTTAGCGAGGTAAAGCGGGCGGTAGCGCGGCTCTGGGTTTATGCTTAGAACTTAGTCTGCAAACTGAATTGCAATAAAGTGGATGAATTTGATGTTTACCCCGAAGTCCCCGTACCTACTTATTTTCTTGTGCGGCTACTCGGACCAAGAAGCCGTTCTCCTACGAACATTGGTCCTTCGAGCCGGATCAGCCCAAACACCATCAGCTCCGGTGGTTTCATTTTCTGGAAATAAATAAGATAAGGACGAGACTCCTCCCTTCGTCCCACATTGCCGGTCTTCAGAAGCTGTTCGAACATCAAATTTCGCTCAGAGTTGCAAGATTTTTACTTCCTGGTCAACTCATAGTCCGAGATTTCGACTTCACGGCAATTTGAAGAAAATAATATATGTACATGCATTTGTAAATTTTCCAACGCCGTCTCCGGTTTTTTTGCAACTTTACTTCCTTAGTCCGTCTTTTCACTGTCCCCCTCTGTACATATGTGCATACATCAAAAGCATAAACGGTCTCTACATCAGCGAATTTCTACATACATATACATACGTATTCTTTTTTGACTCCGACTACTTTCTTAATACAGTCCACTGCAATTTCTCCTCTGTACATATTTTTCTCAATTAATTCAAATATCTACAAGCCATTTTTCGAAGCCAATAAAACAAAATATATTAAATAAAAACAATTACAAGCAAATAAAACCACTCGACGCTGTTCGCAATTTTCTTTACACGCATACATACATACATATCTCCATACTCTTGATTAGCATCGGCAGTGGCAGTGCAGTTTTTGGGTTGCAGTGCTTTCGGGGCTCGACATCTTCGATTTCTGCGCAGATATACATACATACATACATATATACCGCAGTACCGAGCGATCGACAGTTTTTATCGAAGCTTGCTCCACAACCTTAGCCAAAGACGAGGGTGGCCCCAGTCAAGACGGTGTCGCTCCCGCGGTTTAACTTTTGCGGAGCCGTCCTATTGTCCGCGATGGCCAACGCCATTCTTCCGAAGATGCCCGCCCCGCCTCCGCCCTCCACTGTTGGACGGATTCAACAATTGTTCTCAGGCCGGCATGTCATTGGACAACGTTCATGACAAACCGGGTGACCAAGATCACTCAGTTCACCGAGGTGGAGAAATGGGCGCATGTCCGCTCTGAGCACAATCCGGCAGATCTCGCTAGCCGGGGGGTAGCGCTTCAAGATCTCGCGGACAGTCAGCTGTGGTGGCATGGTACTGCCTGGCAGCAAGGGCCGCGTTGTGAGTCGCCCATTCAGGGCAATGGCCCCCCCGAGACGAAACACGAAAAGCGAGGAGTCAAGGTCCATATTACGAAGGCCCCCCCAGAAAATATTCTTGAGCGGTTTTTCACATTCGACAAGGCGTTGCGAGTCCTCGCTTATGTTTGTCGCTCGCGAAAGAACAAGTCTTCGTTCAAAATCTGAACCCGTTCCTTGATTCGCAGGGCCTCATAAGAGCATGCGGCCGGGTTACAGCCTTCGAGCTTCTCCAGTATGACGAACGGCATTCCGAAATTGAGGAATTTGATCAAGTCCATCACCTATTCGTGCAAGGTATGCGTCATCCACAAAAAGAAGTTGCAAACTCAACTCATGGGGGAACTACCTAGAGAGCGCACATCTTTCTCGCGTCCCTGCACACATACCGGTATGGACTATGCTGGCCCCTCCGACATCAAGAACTACACGGGACGAGCCTGTCTCATTACAAAAGGATATGTACTAGTGCTTGTGTGCTTCTCCACTAAGGCCATCCATTTAGAGCCGACGTCTGACCTTACTACTGAGAAGTTTGTCGCCGCCTTCGACCGTTTCGTGTCCCGGAGAGGATTCCCCCGTCAAGTTCAATCGGACAATGCGAAGACCTTTTTCAGGCTCTCAAAGGGGCTGTGACGAGTGCCTATAGTCTCCAGCAGCTTCTTTGGGACTTCATCCCGCCGGGAGCCCCACACATTGGCGGCTTATGGGAGGCAGGCGTCAAGAACTTCAAGACCCTGTTCTATAAGTCTACGGCCACGCGGAAATACACGTTCGAAGAGCTGTCTACGCTCTTGTCTAGGATCGAAGCGTGTTTGAATTCACGTCCGCTCTCACCAATGTCCGAAGACCCCGCTGACCTGTTAGCCCTTACTCCTGGGCACTTTCTTGTTGGAGGGCCTCTCCTCGCTGTGGTGGAACCCGAGATAAAGGGGGATACCACGACCATTATCAACCGTTGGCAACACTTAAAGGCCCTTCAATAGCAATTTCGTCTGCGATGGAAGGAAGATTACCTCAAGGAACTCCATAAGCGAAATAAGTGGCGAGCCCCTGCAAGAGATCTCCGTGTCGGGGATATGGTGGTTGTCAAGGTAGACAACCTTCCGTCCAATGAGTGGCGATTAGGCCGAGTCGACGCGGTGTTTCCAGGATCTGATACCCATGTCCGTGTGGTCGACATCCGTACTGAGCGGGGACTCATCAAACGTCCCATAGCGAAGGTCGTCCTCCTTCCGATGGAGGCACCTGCCTGCCCTCAATAACCTGTCGCCCGTCCACTTCAATGTTCCACGTCACTGTGTTGTCTTGTAGCTAGTCCAATTCATAGTGTTTTACAAGTACTGATTACCACTTTTCTCTTCGTTCTATTGCGCCAGTCATTTCAATGTCTCCACGTCCACGCAGCGCCATTACACTGGAGAGCAGATGTACTCAAGGTACCAACTCCTCCCATTTGCCAAGTCTGCAGTGGGATCCATCCGTTATGGGAAGTGACTTCGATTTCTACGCTTGAGTGCTGAGAAACGGCCACGGCCTGTCCTTGCCAACCGGTACTGCCCCAGCTGTTTGGCTCACGAGCACTCTGATGGAGCGTTTCGGCGGAGGGACTGGTGCAAAACATGCGGCCAGGATCACCACACGCTGCTGCACCTCTTCGAGCAGCCGTTGGCTCAGCGCCAGCAGGCGCGCCGGTCGCGGAACCATACCCCCGGAACTCTTCAGCCGCTCCTCGGCCCTCGTCCGCTACGCTACGGCGTTCCTTGAAGACTTATGAGCTCGCGTCCGCCGCGCCTAGGCAGTTTTCCGCCTCCCGTCCGAGTAGCCCGCAGAACGCGGTCGCCGCTCCGTCGCTGTCTTCGTTGTTGCAGCGGCACAGTATCAACCTTCTCCCGACTGCTCTGGTGTGGATGGATACCGGGACTCAGGGTTTCGACACGGCGGCAGTCATCGACCCGTGCTCGCCTACAAGCAAGTTTATTGTCACAGTAATACACCAAGTTTGGTAGGTTGTATTATATGTATATTGTTTCCTTGACACATTGACAGGAGTGTTCCTGCACATAAAATTGTGAGACAAATGGTGAATGTAATTGTTATGTTATCTCTGGTTGCCCTCTAAGTGATCCCAGATGCCAGTCTGCTACAAAAAGATTCATACTGATAGCATTAAAACTTAGAGACTATCTTACAATGGAAAGACAAAAGGACAAATGGACATAATTAGATCGGCTGTTGATGCTTATAAAAAAAAAACTAACTTCTTCACTGCCTCGCAAAGCCTAAACTTAAAGTATGGGATGCAAGGGTAGGTTAGGTTAGGTTAGAGCGGTGACGACCGTCTCGTAGAGCCGGGCCGTCCACTTGAGCCTTTTGCAGGTTCTCATGGGCCAAAGACCAATCCTAAGTAAGAGAGCACCAACCCGATCCCTGGATGAATTGGGTTTTCTTCCGCGGAGATGTCTCGCTTATTTCCGCTAGATCCGCAAGGACGCAGTGGGGGAGCTGATACAGGGCTTCTTTGATGGCATAAACTTCTGCCAGAAAGACGCTGCAGTGGTCGGGTAGCCTAAAAGAGACGTTTAGTCCCAGGTGCTCAGAGTAAATACCTCCTCCCACCCGGTCATCTAATTTAGAGCCATCCGTGAAGATGTGAAGGGACCTCAGCGGTCCAGGTGGTCCAAGGTTCCATTCCGTTCTGTCCGGAATGTGATCTTGGAAGGGTGTGATTGGATGATCAGAAGGGACACAGTAGTCAGTGTTCCCCTCAATAATGTGTGGAGTGCAGCCGAGAGTGACGCGGTCATCTCTCCCATTATTTCAATTGGGAGGATGTCCAGGAGAATGGTCAATGCGTCCCCCGGAGTCGTGCGCAGGCCGCCTGTTATACAGATCTCGGCCATCCCTTGAATTCTTCTTAGTTCGCCCAGGCATGTGGTCCGCTTGAGGGCAGGCTACCAGATTGCGACTCCGTAGAGGAGTATCTGGCGGATAATAGGCGTGTACAGCCAACGTACACTTTTTGGGGTCATTACCCATTTTAGTCAAAATTTCCTTACGGCAGGTATAGAGCGCAATTGTGGCCTTTTTGGCCCTATCGTCCGTGTTAAGGGGCCAATAGTATATCTTGTCTAGGATAAGGCCTAGATACTCGGCCCGATTTTTAAGGGGAGAGGTAGCCCGCAGCTTAGGGCGTATTATTTTGGGGATTTTGTGTTTCCTAGTAAAAAGGACCAGTACGGTCTTCGCTGGGTTTACTCCCAGTCCGCATCTGGCACTCCAATCCGCCAGAAACCGAAGACTTTTGTGCATCCTGTCACAGAGGGTTTACGGGAATTTTCCCGTAAGCGCCAGGGCAACATCTTCCGCGTAGGCCACAACCCGAAAGTCGCCCTCCTCTATACCCTGTAGCAGTTCATTGACCGCCACATTCTATATCCTTTTCGTAGAGCGACTTTTCGATTTTATGTGGTGAGCGAATGGAGTGCTGTCTCTGTTGATCTGCCTTTCCTATACGCATTTTGGCATTCTGAGACGTGCAGGGCTTCCTCGCTAGAGGTCGTCCAGCTGTCGTCAGGACGCTTGACGAAGCCCGTCTTTGCTGGCGTCGCCGAGTGAACCTACCTCAGCCAGGCCCTTCTTTTGTCCTTTCTTTATTCCCTATTGTATAGGAACAAGTTAGTTTTATAGAGGCGCCACGCTCTGTCCGTGTTGGCGCTACGGGCTAGATTGAAGGACCGCCTCTTGGTCTTCTTGAGGCAGCCTAATTCTTTACACCACAACGGTGGATTTTTCCCGTCTTCCCCCATTCCTACTACGGGTGCAGGACCCGTCCAGAGCCGGGTTTCAAGCATCGATGAAGGTTTTAACGAGGTGCTTCAGCCCCTCTGGACAGTAGTCCGAGTTGGTTGGTGCTGGAGGGGGTTTAAGGATCTTACTCAACTGGGTTCCGGAAAGTGACTGGGTCGAACCTATCGAAGCCTAGCGTGAATTGGATGTATCTGTGGCCAGAGAAAAAGTGCTTCTCCAGGAACCTCCACGACTTCAGGGTATCCCTAAGTGATTCAGAATGAAGGGTGATATCTATTACCCCCCTGCGGTTTTTAGTAATAAAGGTGGGTTTGTTACCCGAATTTGCCACCAGTAGGTTGGATAAAAGGATAAAATCAAAAAGAGACTTACCCCTGTCATTGGTGTAAATTTTTCCCCACTGATGGTGGTGCGCGTTTGCATTGCATCCAATAATTAGGCCCAGACCAAGTCGTCTGCTGTCCTCGGTGACGTGCATCAGGGTTTCGGGGATGGGGTCCTGGTCGTCTTCCAGATAAGCTGAGCAGATCCGGAGGGATCCGGTTGGTCCCTCCAAACATGCGGTCACGAAGTCTTCATTACTGAAATTGGGTAGCAAGAAAAGAGTTAGATCCTGCCTAGCGAGTGTGCAAGCTCGCGATTTACCTGTTGTAGGGTCTACGTACAGCCTAAAGCCAGCTGCCCTCAACCCTAGGATTCTGTCTTCACAGATAAGGGGTATATAAATGTCAAATAAAAATACCGTTGTTTTATTTTGCCTTTATTTGGTTATTTTTTTTACGATTTATTCAATTTTATTTTAAATACCTACTTCAAATTACGTATTTAATATTAATATTTATAACTATTTTAAATTTAAACAAAATCAATAGCTAAACAATAGATGTAGTAACAAATATTATTATTATATATATTAATAAGCCTTAAATTAGCAAACTGAATTTTAAAACATTCATGAAAGTGCAATACATTCCTATATACATAATAATATAGCTAGCTATCGTTATAGTGTCTTCAATATCCTCATAAAATTCTTTTTCACTATCAGCCCCTGAAGAATCTGTATGCTCAACAAGATAAGCAAAATGTGATAAATGTTTTAAGGTGCACAGCATAATATCTTTATTTGCCCCAGATATATTTATCATCGTTATACCATTGTTTTCCCATTTGCCATAATTCCAGTAGTGGCAAGAATCTGAACTTTTTACTTTGAGGCCTTTAAATTTCCGTATAATAAGAGGAATTGGTATGGACAGTTTCGTAGAGTACCTAGGTATTGATATTGATATTATCCGACTACAGATAATCTGGTTTCTATTGCTCTGTTGAAAAAGCTTGTCATTGGAGTATATTTTAACGATAATTAGAGGAACGTTTTTATAATTGTTATAATATTTTGAGAAATCTGACGATAATTTTAAGCTGATAAGAAGATCTCTTGGTAGGTATAGTCCAAGTTGTAGGTATGGCTCATTGAAAAAGTCACTTGTATCATGATTCGATTGTAGAAAACGATAATTTACGTTAATAAACGATTTTTGAAATTGTTTTCTAGAAACATTTTTGGAAAACAGAGCTATTCCAGAAACATTGGCAATAATGGGATTTATTAAGAAATATAAAAGATTTTTCGAAACCTTAACTGACACTCCAATGTCTTGATAGTCTATAATATCATTTTTAAAACCAATTTCAGCATTTTCCCTACCAGGCATTGTTTCATTGGACAATGATAAAATTGAAAGAGAATCAATTGACCGTTCAAAAGACTCCAATAATTTGTTGGTTGAGTTAAATTTTGCAGACATCCTTAAGACTTCCGATTTAATATTTATTAGGGAATTGTAAACCTTTATAACTGCACAAATTGTATTTTTCCATGAAACAGTGCCTGTATTTGTCATCGGAGTCTGAGAATTTAATAACGTAAGTCTTTCGAAAACGATTCTTATAATTTTGGAAATTATATTTATATCCTGAGCAATCAGCGCATTCTTGTGTTTAGAAATAACGTCAATAACTTTTTTTAAATTTTCTTCGGGTTCAGAAATCAGCAGTTTGGAGTTGTATATATGAAACAAAATGTTCGTTATGTTTTTAGTACTTTCACAAGCGGCTGGTGTCAATTTATGCCACAAACTATTACATTTATTTTTATGTATACCTGAGAAATCGCATCGTATAATAAAATCGATCCCAAACTTTTTAAAATCTACGAATTTTTTAGTGGTAACAAGCTGAAAATCAAATATACTGTGACCTTCACACCAATATTCACTAAAATAATTCGAAGCCAGAGAGATTTGAACAACTGAATGAAACTGATTTTCTTTTTCCCAGATTATTCTTAATATACCAAATGGTTTGTAGGTAAAACATTGTACACCAATATCGGGGTTATTATTGAAAAAGAAATACTTTCGATTATGAATAAAATGGTTATTAAAGTAATTAATTATAAAGTCCAAGCAGCGTTTGGCTAAATATTTTTCAGTTTGACCGCAATTATCCACAGACCACCAATCGACACAAAACCATCCATTTGATCGGTAAATTAAGCCACCAAATCGTTGAGGATACCCAACGGCAGTTGTTAAATTATACATAAACACACAAACCATATTTAAGGGAGTCATACAGTTTTCAGAAAATAAAACAATATGGTCATCATTTTTATCAGGAAAAACATGCTTCAAGTAGTGTTGGTTGGATTTGTTAACTGAAATTGTTATATTGTCACTAATAATATTTTTACATGATAATCCAGGTGAACGTAGTACAAATGGCATAAAGACATTTTGTCTTTTTATTGATAGGCAGTAATCACTAATATTTTTCTTTACCAGAAATAGCAAAACTTTGGAAATAACCTGTTTTGTCAAATCCATTGGTATGATTTTAATTGAGCCATAAAAAAAATGTTCATTGTATGGTTTCAAACAATGCATGCCATTTTCAAGCAATTGAATTTCAAAAAGGTAATCTGCACAGTGCAATTTATTAATTTTTCGTTCTGAACAGCATATTCTTTTCCAGATAAAATGACCAGTGTTAATATTGCACTGACGTATTAATATTTGGTTCCTTAGTTTTAGGCGAATTAGGTCTTCAGTTCCTGTATAAGTCCTTCTTTTATATTTCCAGTAGGCTGCACCGTCACCAATTTTAGTGGTAATATCTTCACATTTTTTCAGCTACAATAAAATTAAAAAAACGCTATTCAAATTCTAAGAATTGTAATGTGGATATCTTTATTATTAATATTCCAAGTAATTTCAGGCTTGGAAATAAGAAAAACAGAAAAATGTTAATACCTTGTGAAGGCTTGTTTTATATCTGACTTGCTTATTCTTACCATATCGTTATGTAAACCCATTGAAATGACAAAGAAACACAAAGAAGAAGATACTATAAATATTTGAGTATGAAACATAATTTGTAAAGTTGAAATCTAAGTTTTCATCATATCATAATTATTTGAATTAAAAATAAATGTTATTTAGCGTTGTATAAAATAGACAAGTAACTTCCTTTTGCACCTAATTAAATTTAAAAAACTTACACTAGTTAAAATGTAAACAACTGTC
Organism: Drosophila seguyi; assembly: GCA_008042675.1. Classification (NCBI taxonomy): domain Eukaryota; kingdom Metazoa; phylum Arthropoda; class Insecta; order Diptera; family Drosophilidae; genus Drosophila; species Drosophila seguyi. The sequence continues at coordinate 12,237 of VNJU01002383.1, forward strand.
ACCTTTATTACTAATTAGTAAAGTCAATCTTCATATTATCTTTGCTTATTAGGGTGGTCCCGCAAATAATTGATTTATTTTTTTTTATACTCATACTTAACAAATCTGTCGAAGTTTATAAAACGTTTCTTATAGTAATTGGCCGACTGATTCTGTGCTCTTGCAGCATATTACAATTTGTACCAGAAGATTGCAAGGCGGTAAAGTAAAGTATATACATTATTCAGGATACGCATCAACATCCCAGTCTATACGTGTGTCTGTCGAATATTATGCAAACTTTATAGACTTACTTTTTTAAATGATACATTACCAGATCGGTCTACAATATTATACATCTTATTAAAACTTAAAAAATACTTATTTCGGCTTTTTTGTACGAGATATTTATTTATTTATTTTATTTATTTATTTTATTTATTTATTTAAAAATTTCGGTTTACAATTACAAAAATTTAACATCAACAGTGCCCATAAAACCGATTGAGAATAAAAGCAAACGATAGGTATTCCGTTTTACAACATATATTCATCTACTCCAAGATACAATTAGTTTTTATTAATAATATAATAAAAGAAATAAAAACTAACTGGCAATATATAAAACATATATATTATACAATGTATTGATTTTAATCAAAATTCAAAACATTATTTTAAAATCATATACAATAAATTTAATTTAAATTAGAATATTAATAAGAAAGGAAGCTAATTACGGCATGCCTAAGTTTAAATACCCTTGCAGTAAGTAGAAGAAGTGTGAAGAGCACAGCGGCTCTCCACAAATAATTTTATAATAAATAATCATAATAAATAACCCCCAATATTAAATAATCATAATAAATAACCCCAATGATAAATAATTCTATAATAAATAACCCAATAATAAATAATTCTATGATAAATATTCCTAGTAAATAACTGCAGATAGATAAATATAAGCGTAAAAATTAGCTCCTATGTTTACTCTTCATAGTTAATAAGTTTATCCTATAAGTAAATATAAGTAGAGTAAGGCTGCGGCAGCCACAAGCGATAGTTGACAAACTATCCTCCCTAACCCGAGCTCGCTCCGTTAGCTTGAAAACGCCAAGCGCACACGGACACACACACACAGGCACACACTCGAAACCCACCACGAAAAAGTAGGTCACATGACCTACGACAACGCAAGAATAGCAGAGGAGAGAGCGAGAGAGCAAGAGATCACGCCATACAATCAACCCCCGAAATTTGGCACGCGCCCATGAGAGAGAGAGAGAGAAAACAAATAATATAATAAAAATATGTTGATGGAATTATACTGAGAAAATTTATGGAAATAATATTATTTGGGAAAAAATTAAGAGGGAAAACAAAAGGCCACCAAATTTAATTTAAAAATCTGAAATATAAATGAATGTGCAACTAAGGAAAAACAAATCGGAAACTAAACCCCCGATGCTCCGAAGGGTTTAGTTGTGCGAAGATAATATAACCGCGACTTCTGTCTAGGGTCAGGCAGAGCCGACCGCATGGTTTAAAGCCCGAGAGGCGACCCAAATAATTATTCCTATTTATTTATTTTCCCGGCCACTCAAGGCGGATGCCATGAGGTGGCCCAAGGCTGTGTAGCCGCTGACGCCTTCCGCTCAGTGCTGGTCCAAATACCAAAATGTTTTATTTTTATATTTTTTTTTTGTAACACAATAAGTAACCTGGTGGCTGACAAATTTCATCTCACGTCAGTCCACCGTGTCATCAAAGTCACCTTGTCCCCAATCATTATAAATTTTTTTCTGTAAAGGGACTCTGGCGGGACTGAGTTTATATCCTGGCCAAAGAACTACTTCACAGATGGCGCCCGACAGGGACATGGGGCTTACGAATTTTAGATGACTTATATGGCCTAAAGACCCATTTAATTACACTGAAAAAAAAAAATATATTTATTTTGGACAGCGGGCAGAAAAAAAAGTTACAAGTCGCGAGGAAGAAACTTCTATGTGCCAGGCGGGAGAACTTATGCTAAGTATACCAAAAACCCCCATGAGAAAAAAAATATATATATAAAGGAAATATTTTTTTTTCCCACAAGCCAAGAACATAACCTGGAATGAAAGGTTATGAGATCACGTGGGCGACAGATCACGTGAGCCAAGATATATAAAGAAAAGAGCGGGCCCTCTATCGGTGAGCCAATCAGGTCGCGAGATTTTAACACACGAGGTAGGGAGAAGCCAATTTATTCTCCCCACAGCGCAGCCCTCTTGCTTCACTCTCATCGTCGTCTCTCTCACACCCGCAGTCGAATTGATCGACCTTCAACAAAGTCAACGGAATTTCACCAGGGAGTTCTTATACAACCGTCGCCGAGTCAAGAAGTACAGAGTCTACTAAGCTACGTTTTACTTAATCGCCGTCGAAGTTTTTTGGAATCGTCTGTGCGCCTCATCGTTGATCCATCGGTTCGCTCGAGCATTTATACGCCGGTTTTCGAAATAAACACGCAAATTTTCCTGAGCTTCGTTTGACCCGACAAAATTTTCACTGTGTTAAAAATAATAAATATTTCGTTTCCATCTTGAGTTAGGTCGAAGAAATAATTTTTTTTTTTGCAAACATGGGTGCACGTTGGATCTCGTATCTCCGAAAGCGAGAATTGGTGGCGATTTTGAAGGAGTTCGGACTGGAAGCAACCGGAAGCGTCGAAGAAATGAGAAGCCGATTGGCCTCATTTAATAATAGAGACGACCACGTTTTGGAAATAGCAGAGCGCCTTCAGGAATGCGAAGCCGAGATTGCGGCAGCAATTAGTGAGAGGAAGCAGCGATCGCCCAGTCCACACCCGGGCCCGAATCAGCTTCAGATCCCTATACCTGGAATTTCCAGCGACGCCGGCGGAGACGTAGAAGCCAATCCGGCCAGGAGGGATGTTTTGCCCAAGAAGAGCGATATGTCCGCGGCCACTCTGGCGGAAAAACTGCGACAGTGGGGAATAACCTTTGACGGAACGACGGACCCGATTACGTTCATCCAACAGTTCGAGGAGCGAGCCACGGCGTACGAAGTCAACGTGGAAAAGATGCCTCAAGCCATCCCTGGGCTTTTGACAGATACCGCGGAGAACTGGTTTAGGACCAGCCAGCTACTGGGCGAATCGTGGGCAAATTTCAAGAAGGCGTTTCTTGATTTCTTCTTACCGCCGAGATATTTTCAGAGGCTTGAGGATGACATCCGCACCAGATACAAGCGACCAGGAGAACCATTTAAGCAGTATTTGGTGAACATACGGCTGATGATGCACCGAGCGGGATACAAACCGGA
>VNJU01002390.1:0-11901 GCA_008042675.1 Drosophila seguyi
TCGAACTCCTTGACGACAACGAATTCAGGCCAGAAATTGGTTGAACATATTGTGTCAAAGAGTTCGTTAGGGACATTTATTTTGAAAGACGAAATGTCCTTAGCATAAGAAAATTTGAATTTTTCCACCTTAAGTTTATTATTTTCGGCTCCAGTTTTGCCTTGGATAAAGGCAATAACATCTTCCGATGTCTGAGAAGGGGAGAGCCGCAAAACAAAAATATGTTTCGTAGGTGGGACAGCTATAAGGGCTTTTGGCGATACAGACTGATGGTCTGCATTGCCAGCATGGGCCCGTAGTCCGGGCCTAGCACCCTGGGCAGATAAAATGTCGGGGCTCTGAGGGGTCGGTATTTGAGACCCCCCGGGGGAAATAACGGAAATCATCGGGGGCGCGGTCCCTCCAGCAGCACATTCGGAGGCCGAATCTTTCTTACTACTCGATCTCAAAACTCTAGGAATCGGTTCTGAGGTCGAGGGCTGTGTCGCTGGAGGCTGCTGTTCGACCGCTGGAGGTTAGGATCCGCCTAGATGCTGCAGACCAGTAGCGGATTTTTTGCGCCTAGGAGACTCATTTAATAGCTTTAGGCTATTAAATTGAGTATCCAGCGCCAAGAACATATCTTGAGTTTTGCGAAAACTCAAAAATACGTCTTTAAAACCGTTTTTGGTTTGCCGCATAAAAGACATCATCTCCCTTTCAACCTCGCGACAGGCCTCACAACAGTACCGCAGACCGATGTTTTTTTTTACATAGTCTATCGCCCGAGCCCCAACACCAATGCACTTGGCATGCATAATGTTGTCGCACAGCCAGCAGCCAATTGTAAGATCAGCAGATGTAATAACCTTTTTACAGGTTTTAACGACACAGACAATAGCGGGCATTATTTAGACTTACCACTGTACCTTTGCGTAAGGAGAGATAAGAGTGCAGCTGCACCGAAAAAACAGGAGAGTGGGAAAGCGGGTGAGCGGGTGAGCGTGGGAGTAAGCTTTTCGTTTAGCTGTCGCGACGGCGCAAGCTAAACGGAGAAGGCGCAAAGAGGAATGCAAAAAATGCAAAAGCAAACACTAGCAGCACAACTAAAATGTGAAATTAATAATTACCAAATACACAAAACAGAATAGCTGCATGCACACAAGGTGAACGGGATCTTTATTAATCAAAAAATCAAAGAATTAGAATAAAACACCGGTTGTTTTTATCAAAAAATTACACAAAACGAAAGCGCAAGAAAAAACACGTCCGTTCACTTGGAAGAGAGAAAGCTTTTGTACGCGCCCATCTCGCTCACCTTGTTCTCCAGTTTGGCCACAAGCTGGCATAGCTCGTCGTTCCTCTCGGTCATCGGCTGAAACTTCTTCTCCAGGAAGTCAGTCAGACTGTCCTTTAGGTCTGCGAGTTTCAGGTCGAACTTATGCAGCAGCTGGGCATCAGAGTGCCGGGATCCGTCCTGGTCGAGCTGAGTCACCTTCCTTGATCGCTTTGCCACGGAGCTCATAGTGTTGTTGTTTTGTGCGTTTTATGTGCGCTCCTTGTGTTTGTGTGTAAGCGTATGCAAAGCGGTTTGACACTGTTTGACGTAGTTGGACTTTGTTCGATTCGCACGACAATAACAAAATGCACAGTGTTTTCGAGATATTTGTTACTTATTAAAAACAATGTTTTAATGTGCAACTTAGTTTTTTCTCCGATATAACGTAATAGAACTATGTTAGTTTCGCAAGAAAAAAACAAAGTTTAGAGTTTTTAAATTGTATTTCGACGTATAAAGTTGTTTTAATGCGGAGTTAAAGTAAACGCGTCCGTTCGGCTATTGCATTGATCTTCTTCTTCTTAAAACTTGTAATCCACATCTGCTTGTCATAAACTCTCATCCAGAACTCCTCAAGGTTTGCAAAAATTATTGCCGCTTGGCCTCGTTCTATTTGCTATCATCCTCGTCTCCTCTCGTTCATTCCTTCGTACGTCTCATCTTCTTTACATGAGCTTTGGAGGGCGATCGCCTTCCGTCTCGTTTGCTCCCGTAGGTCTAGGCTGTCACGTGACTACTTTTCATGGTAAACTTCTTGTAGTGCGCCGGTATGTGTTTGTCGGTGTGTGGCGAGCTTTCCTGCTAGTAGTTCGCTTTATAACTAGTGGTGAGCGTTTTCTCCGAACTATTGTATGTCTATGGCTTACTTATAGTTAATTATTTTCTACTCGATTTAGACTTAGGTACAAAAAAAGGAAAAATATAAAATGAAATCTATATAATATTAATATGTATTTACATATCGCGTATTTGTGGGGAACCAAGGTGGTTCCTCACAAAGTTCAATACAGTGTTCTTTAAATGTGAGTCGCTAATCGATTATTTATTATATCTATGGTATTCTCAGCTAATGATGGGTATGTACGGCGTTGTTTCTTACAGATATGGAGAATTTTACATTTATTTAAAGCAAGGGTTGCACCGAAAGTGTTGCCCCAGCTTTGGGTTCGTTTAGCATTTCTTTAAACTTATTATTTAGTGTTTAAGTGTTCTTAAGCTTGCTAAAAATTATGGCGTCGTCTGCGTATAATTTGAGTTTAATTTGTTTATATCTTAGAATAATGTTATTAAAGGACTGGAAAGCAATTATGAACAATACCACCGAGAGAGGCGATATTTGGGGGATGCCATTGTGGAGGGAATAGAATTTGGATAGAGTGTTGTTTACTCTTACTCGGAATGAGCGATTGATCATGAAAGCCTTCGTCATGTTAAAGGTCTTTTTACCTACCCCCCACCGGGAAAGTTGATCCACCCCTCGATCGAACGCCGTTTCAAAATCAGTTGCCAGTATGGTAACATGATTTTTGGTGGAAAGGGCGTCAGATGCATAATTGTGGAGCTGCAAAAGAGAATCGAGAGTGCTATGCTGTTGTTTAAAATCAGTTTGGTGTGGGCTAATGTTTGGTAATAAACCACATAAGCGTTTTGGCTAACATTTTCTCAAGAGTTTTGCTTAAACAAGGAAGGTCGGGAAATAGGTCTAAAAGTTCTTATTTCGTGTGTGTGTCTAAAAGTTGTTATCTCATGTGTTGGCTTGTTAGGTTTTAAGACTTGGAATAATAATGGCGGATTTCCACACATGGGGTAGGAGCCGCGAGCGAGCCTTGTGGTGTACATTTATAAAAGGCGGTGTTTGGCTTTGGGAGGTAGCTGCTTAAGCATTGGATAGGAAATATGGTCCAAGCCGGGTGTTTTCGCATACTGAAGGGAATATTCAAGCTTAATATGAGAGAAGTTGGAGTCGATATCTATTGCTGCAGCGGACAGTTTAGTGGGATTATACAATCCTGAGACAGAAATTCTTCTTTACGGGTCTTGTTTTGGTGGAAGAAATTGTCGTCCATAACATAGTCCGACCAAAAGTTTCCAAAGGCATCGCCAATGTCTACAGAGTGATGTACCTCTTCATTTTTATACCTGATTGTTCTGAGGGAATTAGAGGAGTTACCTATTAGGTCGGCCCAAGTCTTCGAGTTTGTTGGTATGCATGCCAAAGGGATTGCTTTTGTTGCCTAAGATCTTGGAGCGTTTGGCTCCACTAAGAAACTCTTCGCGGGCGTAGAGATTGTTTGGTTTGAGGGATTGCTACATTGGCTGCCACTTTAATACCTTTTGTTATTTTGGCGGCGAACAGATTTAAGTCTTTGGTTGTAGAAAAATTTAAGCTTTTTTTACAATGGGTACGGTACAGATCCCAATCGGCTTTATCCATCTTATATTTTTCTGGTGGAGGTAGGGTTTTATTTTTTATTCGCGAATATATATTTGTAATTATGGGATAGTGATCACTCCCATACAGAGAGTATTTTATGGAATCACCAGCATATATTGGTTTAGTGGTAAGATCCACTATATAAATATACCTAAAAAGCATGTACTACCATTTATTGTTATAGGTTTGTGTGGAATGTATTTACGGAAGAGTATGTTGACACCTTGCTTGACATAGGTATTAGAAACAAAATTATAGAAATATCCGGTAAATTGCTTAGGAGAAGCTATATTCGTAAGGGAAGTATTTAGATTAGTTTTCTGCAGACAAATAAGATCCGGGTTGGTATCGTTTATCAAGGGTTGTAGCTCGTGGTAATTGTTAAAGTAACCATTCATGTTCCATTGAATTACTGTAATGGACATAAGCGGGAAGAGAAGGCGGATATTATTTGGTTAGACTTGAGATGATTTGGGGAATTGCGAAATTATAAATCGCTCATAGATTCGTCGAAAGGTTTATTGTTCGGTTTTTGGGTATTTACAATATTTTTATGCAATGTTGATTTATTTTGGAAAGAAGATGTTGATGGGCTGTTTGTATCATGTTCTGCATGAATTTTTTGATATAGTTCATATGATGCAGGGGATAGGTTATATTTGTTTTTATTAGATTGTTTAGATTGGTGGGGGGGTACTAGGGATATTGAACTGAGGAATGGTGGAAAGGGAATTGGATGGGGAAGGGGGAGGGGAGTGGGAATGAGACCGGGAGTTATTCGGGGCTACGTCGATGGATTCGTTAATAATTTTGTTATTTTTGTTTTGATTTGCATTTTCGCTGCGTTGATGTGTTGTTTTGGCTACTGCTGAGTATGAAGCAGTGATAACCGGAGTGTGTGACGTTGTCTTGAATATTATTTTCGCTTCACGCATAGTGCATTTTTTAACGGTTTTAATTCTTAGAATTTCCGTTTGTTTTTGGGATCTTGGGCATTGACGGGAAGAGGCTGAATGTTCACCAGAACAAATGACACAGCTGATTTTTGTGCATTTAGTTGGAGTGTGGGGTGGAAGGGAGCAATCAGAGAAGCGGGGAGAATTTTGGCAACGCTTGGCCGAGCAGTTAGCAAGACTTGTAACGCATAGGGTTTGGTGTAGGTTTTTGATGGGAGATTGTATAGTTCGAAGGTCAATAGGATAACACCACTCGGTTTGGACACACCATCGTAAGATTTCATAAATTTGTACACGTCAGTCACTTTTTGTGATTTAAGTTCATTGACAATTTTCTTTTCGGGGATGTCGCAGAGTTATGGGGCATATACAGTCCCTTTTACAAAATTCAGGGCCTCATGAAACTTGCACTTTATTTTGTATATACCAGTAAGGTCGGTGGTGTTAATGAACTTATCAGCATCGGCTTGGGTGTTAACTAGCATTAGTAAATTTCCGTCTCTGAGGTTCGAAATTGAGACGATGTTTTTAGAGATCATTTTTAAGGCACAAAGGACGGCAAAGCATGAAAATTGGCAGATTGTTTTTTCGGTGTTGGTGGAGGCAATTATGATATATTAAGGATTGCCGACTGAGGTAGGGGGAAGGTCAGGGAATGCAATATCCAGCTTTTGGGGTTGTCTCTTCTTTTTTTTGATGGGGGGCTGATGACAAGCGGTGTAAACCGGTTGTCGCCCAGGTTTGAGGGCCCAGGGGCCATAATGACGCTTCTGGATTACTATAACTTGGAGTGTTCTTTTTACGCAGTGTTTTAACAAAATAAGTGAAAAACTTTGGAAGTAGAAGTTGAAAGATAAGGATAAGAACAGAGACAGATCGCTGATCGCTCTTTGGAGATAAGAGACGTCGTCCTTCCGCTTCTTCGCAAAATGCTCTTAGGTTTCCTCTGTAAGGTGTCTCCCTAAAGTTCTCTAGTAGTTTGAAGTTCGGTGTTTGGGGCTTATGTTCTGCAATTAGTCTCGATTTGAGGGTGGGCCAATCTTCGATGTTCGGAAACCCCAAAGATCTTGTTACTTGACCGTCCAAGTTCCTTTCGATGGCTCCAAGTAGGATCCTCTGTTGTCGCACATCATTAGTTGGGTAAAGTGAAATTACGGAGTCCACTCTGCTGACAAAGGTATAGAGGGTTTCTGGATCTCCTTTAAATGGTCTGACATCTTTTAGTTGCCGACGGGCTTCGGCAAGGTTGTTATCCACGATTTGGGGTCCGGCAATATTTGGCTGCGGCATTGTTATTGTAAATTTTAATTTTGTTTCAGTACACAAAAAACATATTTATTTGGTTTTATTTATTATTTTTTTTTTTATTTCTTGTTTTGTTTTTACTTATTTAAGAGTAAAAGGTTGTTTAAATTATTTTTTTTTAGAGTTTATTGTGTTATTTTTATTTCTACTTGCCTTTGGACTTAATGGATTTGTTTAATTTTGTGTTTCACTTTGCTGTCAACATGAGCGACAGCGACGAACTGCTTTGAAATGGCACAGAGTAAAATCGAAGCCAAAAACGAGACCAAGCCAAGCCTCTCCCAAAGTTCAAAGAAAAAAGAATTCCCTGGACAATTCATCAAGCACCAGCGCAAATAAATTCGCTCTCTTAAGCGACGGATTGCCCGACAAAACAGGAAACAACGATAACAAAAACGAAGATCTCGAAATGGTAATTGAAGACAGCGCAACTGATTCCGCTAAGCCCCCACCTATCTTTCTGTCTGACGTCAATGATTAAGTGAAATGCTAGCCTATCTTAATTCTAAAATTAAAAGGGAATTTTACTATTATAAGACTCAACGTAATGGACATGCAAGAGTTATGGTTAAAAGTATTGCAGAATTCAGAACATTTAATTATGATTGTGTGAAGTACCACACATACCAGCTTAAGGAAGACAGAGCATTTAGAGTTGTTATTAACAAGTTGCATTTTTCTACAAATTTAGATGAAATTAAAAGTGATGTAGAAACAAAAGGTCATGTTGTTAGAAACATAAGTAATATTAAAAGCCGTGCGACCAAAACGCCACTGGACATGTTCTATGTAGATATTGAGCCTAACAACAAACACCGAGACATATATAATGTCAAACACATAGGTAATAATAATAATAATAATAGTAAAGAGGTTCGTGCACTGCAACCACTTGGATCTATTGTGCCCTCGTCCTAGTGTCTGAGCTATAGTTCCTCGAGCAGTCCAATCGTTCGCAAGAATGTGATGATGTCGCCTGGTCGAAGAGCCCTCATTTCCTGTGTGGTGAGTGTATGGCTCCCCAAGTGGGCCAACCTCAACCGACTGATAGCTGGGCACTCCTCAAGCAGGTGTTCCGAAGTCTCGTCTTCTTCCAGACATAGTTTGCAAAGACTTTCCTCCCCTATCTTGAGATTATGCAGATGCTTGCGCAATCTGCAGTGCCCTGTTAGGAAACCCGTGACTATTCGGAAAGATCCTTTGCTGAACTCCAAACAATCTTTGGTTCTCTTGCTGTTGTAGCTTCCTAGCAGACGTTTACTCTGCCTTGCTCCTTTCGACGACCGCCAAAAGTCATCGCAGGCAGTCATGAGATCCACACGACTGCTCTGGCTGACGACTTCTGGGCTAAGTCCGGAGAAGGTCTCTGGACCATAGAAATGCGTACTCGCCCCCTTTCTAGCCATGATGTCAGCCACTTCATTACCAGGGATCCCCTCATGGCCTGGTACCCAGTATATGGTTACTTTACTGTTTACACCCAACTCATTGAGTGTTCCTATACATTGCCATACTAACCTGGAGACAATCCTATGTGCACTGAGTGCCCTGATTGCTGCCTGACTATCCGAGAAAATGGCTATGTCTCTCCGATTGTAGCCCCGCTCAATGTTAAACGAGGCACATCTCTTAATCGCGTGTACTTCCGCTCGAAAAATACTAGCGAATTTCCCTAGAGGTTCATGATGTTTGAGTCGAGGCCCGCAGACCCCGGCACCCGCACCGTTCCTGTGAGGGAGACGTCAGTGTACCATCTAATAGCATGTGGTTTCACATCGTAGGTGGTAGACATGTTGGTCCACTCCGACTTGTTGCTGAGTTCCGTTCTGAAGTGTTTCTCAAAACTAAACTTGGCCAACTGAGCATCCTGTGGATATTCCAGTAACAGGTCAGTTGCAGTTGCAGCCCAGTCAGCTGGTCTTGCCCCTGTTATCCTCATGGTAGATCTACGAGCACTGTGCTTTATGTACAAGTCCGAGCAGCATGTCCAGAGCTGTGGATGGGCATGTGCGCATAGCGCCCGAGATGCACGTGCAGGCAAGTCTCTGGAGTTTGCCCAGTTGCCTTCTGGTGACATCAAGGTCAGCGCGATTCGCCCAAACCGCAGCACCGTAGCTGACTATGGGCCTCACCATAGTACTGTACATCCACAGTAGGATTTTTGGAGACACTCCCCAGTTTTTCCCTGCAAGGGATCTACAGCTCATTAGGGCCATGGTGGCCTTGCGAACAGCATGTTCCACATGCTGCCTCCACAGTAATCGCTTATCTAGTATGACTCCCAGATATTTGACTTCAGTGGAGATCGTTATTTCTTCGCCCCCAATGACTATGGGCCGAATGGATTTCAGCTTGTAGCGATTTGTGAAGGCGACAACAGTGGTTTTTGCTAGGTTGATGTTCAGCCCCACATCTCTGCACCAGTCTAAGCTCAGTCTTAGGCCCAGTGTGATTCTATCGCACAATGTGCTCTCAAAATTGCCTTTACAGATCAGGGTTATGTCATCGGCATAGCCTTGACATACGAACCCATTTGCTGTAAGTTTAACCAACAGCTCATCCACTACTAGGCTCCAGAGTAATGGTGATAGGACACCACCCTGCGGACAGCCTCTGGTGGTTTGAGCTCTAACTGTCACATTGTTGACAGTGACTTCCGCTATTCTGCTCTCGAGGAGTTTGCCCAGCCAGGTCGTGAGCCCCGACTCAACTCCCCTTCTACTGAGTGCTCTTACCACAACATCATGGGCTGTATTATCAAAAGCACCTTCTATGTCCGATAGTGGTCATCACCACTACTAGATCTCTGTTGAGAAATTTAGATAGACAAAGAAAGTTAATATCCTTCCACACCAAGATGCAAGCTCTTGGTGATGCCTCCCCTACGACTGCAATTGTTTGCATACTCACTTGATTTAGGCCGCAGATCCTGCCTCTGACGACCCAAGGCTCCGGATGATCACCAGCCCCAGGTCAGACCTGGTAACCAACCTGCCGATGACAGCCGAAGCTGCCTTCGCGTGATGCAGGTTGATCTGAGCCACGCTGGTGACTCCCATCCTTAGAGCTTGTCTTCACCCTCCGAGAGCGTCAGGTAGGGCTCTGACTGTATCTCGGTGGGTGTCCGCTCATCATCGGATGGCTCCTCGTTGCTGGTCGGCTCCTCTACGCCGCCCATGTGGAGGCGCGTCAGGTCCAGCCCCTGGAGTGATTCCGAGTCCAACTCGGCCTCCACTGCTGCTAAGGATTCAGCCTCCGCTGCTTCGTCCGAGGGACAGGAGGGTGCCGTCTTGGCTGCAGCTGTGAAGTGCCAGGCACAACGTCGGCCCCTGCCTCAGTGGACACCTCCGCCACCACCGGATCCTGCCTTTTTATGCAGGCCGCATTTCAGCTGGCCGAACCGGTAGCTCAGCAGCATCTCGCTATTTGAGGAGTGTAAGCGCCTCCTCATCTAGGCCAAGCATCAGCACCTTGCCTCCTGTGGACTCGATTTGCCGGATGAAACGCCAAGTATCGGGTCATTGAGCAGCCCAAGGGACTTCTCCATCGTATCCTCTGCCGTTCGAGGCAGGTATAGTGTGACGATGTTCATCACCGGCAAGTCCTCTTGAAGGCTTGGTGCTAACGTTGGGGACCGTTAGCTCCAGCCATTTCTTGGCATCGCAGTCCATGCAGTCCACTAAGAGTAGACCGTCACGGAACTGAATGCCGTTGAAGTTTAGGGCTGCGGTGCAGGCCTTCCTCATCTCCTCGACGAGGGCCTGTTCCACCGCTGACAACTCCTCCTTTGTCAGGAGCCTCTTCGGGTAGTCGTTTGCCAGTATGGCAAGGTTCGAGCCCTTGGCAACACTGGCGTACGAGGCCGCCTCCGGACGCTTCGCGCTATGTGAGGTTCTAGAGCCCTCCAGCGCCGCGGTGTTTCTGGTCTTGGTCTTCTTGACCGTATTCTTGGGGAGTTCGGGCGGCGACGTATGTTGAAGCTGCCTCTTCCTGCCCGCAACGGCCTGACCGCCAGCTCTCTCAATCGGGGACACGTTGTCCCCGCAGCGGAAGAGGGTGTTGCGGCGTCTTTTCTGCTGGCGTTGCTCGCCTGCAGGACAGCCGCCGGGGCAGTGCCAGGTACAATGCGGGCATTTGTATTACTGCGGTTCTATTTCTTGTTGTGGTTCTTAATTATTTTTTTATTGTTTTCAAAATTTTGTATATAAAACAGTTAGTGGATCTAGTGTAAAAATGTTTGATAGGACAAGAAATGATAAGAACAATAACTTAAATTATTATTATAGTTGCATAAGATGTGGTATTATATTCTGAAATTAATTTTAAAATGTCATTATGTTCTTTTATCGTAATTTTAGTCACATAAATTGGTTAATACAATGGAGCTTAATCAAATTGTGGACTTAACGAATTTTCGCCTAAAATAACATTTACAATCTTAACTTTAAATTGTTTTATTCTTATAATTTTGTTGCCATTTATTTTGTTCTCGCCATTTAGTGTTTGACAATTTTGTACGATTGGAGTTTCAGTTAGATTCCATGTAAGTATAATATTTGGTTCAACGTATTGAATTACTTCTTTCGAGAGAGTTTGTACAAAATTACAAATGGGATTCTTGCGCTTAATTATGTTTTTAATGCATTTATTATTAATTTCTATTTTATCTTGATTATAAATTTTATTCTCATCTTCAAAATATGATTGTTGATCTGAATGGTCTAACTGATACTCATTATGGTCGGGATAGGTAATTATTTTAGTGGTGTTCAAGATTTTTATTAATAGGATTATGTGAAATGAGTAATTTTGGGTTAAAAATACCAAGTCGTGAAAGTTACATGCCCATTTCTATGTCTTCTATGTATTCAATAAATTGCCCAGAATGCAACCATCTCACGCCCCGGCTTTCCCAAATCGAAGCCGGCCGCGTCTGGCCGCTTGGTCCCGCCTAAAAGGCAAAGGGTCAACCATGTGGCCCAGGCCTCGGATGATTCCGACAAAGCTTATGCCACCGCAGCCTCCAGTGCAGCAGTTAAAGTCGACGACGATTCCATCCTAGAGTATGACTCGGATACCATTAATTTTTTAGGGGAAAGTCCCTGCTACCCGTCATCAGACGAAGAGTAGCGGGGATCGACATGAAACTACTGGTTGATACGGGCGCGGCAAAAAATTTTATCCGACCATTTAAGGGGTTGAAAGGCGTCCGCCCGGTGGAGTCCCCATTTGCAATCCATTCGATTCGTGGTGTGACTACAATCACAAAAAAATGTTTTGTGTCTATTTTCAACATTAAAGCTACTTTTTTCTTACTACCAGATTTGACCTCCTTCGACGCGATCATTGGCCTGGACCTATTAAAACAGGCCGGCGTGTCGCTTTGCCTAGCTTCCGGCCACCTCAAATGGGGCTCCGAAACAGAGCAGATTGACTTTCACACTTGCCCCGATGTCAATTTTACCAGCGTAGATTGCTCGGACGCACCGCCCTTAATTAAAGGTGCATTTTTGAAAATGATAGGGAATAGGAAAAAAGCTTTTGCTGATCCTAATGAGGCTCTTCCTTATAATACGTCGGTGGTAGCCACCATCCGGACGGTTGATGAGGAGCCCATTTATGCCAAGTTATACCCATATCCCATGGGAGCAGCTGACTTCGTCAACGGCGAAATTCAGGAACTGCTTAAAAATGGCATAATCCAAAAGTCGAAGTCCCCCTACAATAACCCAATATGGGTCGTAGACAAAAAGGGTACCGACAGATACCCCATGCCAAATATCTCAATGATATTGGGGAATCTCGGCAAGGCCAAGTACTTCACGACACTCGATCTGAAGTCTGGCTATCACCAAATCACGCTCGCAGAACGCGACCGTGAGAAAACA
>VNJU01002391.1:0-90865 GCA_008042675.1 Drosophila seguyi
TCATTGCTGGTTATCTGAATGCTTTCCCCTGGCATTTTTACGCTGTTAATGAGAGCACAAAGACCCGCTCAGTTACACTTAAATACGATATTTAATGACAAGCTGTAGTTAGTGGGGAAGCAGAGTATCGCTCCACGCGTATCGCTCTCATTATGGAGCTTAAGAACTTAACGATATGTGAAAATCACAAATTAAATTACTTATTTAAATGTGATTATGCGCATTATTTATGGGTAAAGTGTTGCCGCTGCTGGGTTGGGTACGATAAATGCAGTGCCACAAAAACGTGTGTTGCATTTTAAGGGACAATGCTTCGGAGCGTTTTGGGGCGGGGCTGGGGCTGGGACTGGGGATGGGAACAAAGGGGATTGGATGCCGGGGCCATTACGTATACGCAGCGTATGACATTGAGCTAACGCTCTCGCTTATCGCTTGCACGTCGCAGCTGCTCGGGCGCATGGAATGGAGCCACGTTTGGCATAATGAGCGCCACCACCACTCCTGCACTGCTGCACTCCTCCACAGCTCCCATGCCTGGCTATCGCAGTTTCCGCCGTCCATTTCATCGCCCACTCCAACCCAATAAGCCAATGCCCAAGCAGGGCATTAGTGCTGCGGGTAGGATGGGTGGATCTTAAAGAACAGAGATGAGAATCGAAGAGTTTTCTTTTACCTTTATACAGCTCGAACTTGAAATTATATATCTTTAAACACTTGATTTCCTTTTAAGGCAGTGATTTTTAAGAAGGTTCATAGGTATCCTTAATAATGATGTTATTTTATGGGGTGCATATATTGCTTATGTCTAAACCTAGTACCTTGTTAATGGTCTTAGGTACAGGTACAGACACCTCTTCCTGGGATATTATCCATCACTGTGTAAGGTTGTTAAGCTGAAATCCGGCGTACGATGGCGCGCAAAACGTCAAACGGCAAATAGCACCTTGCACCTGAAATGCATTAAATAAACATCATTATCGCTAAGACTAGAACAAGGCACACCTCCATCTACACCCTGCACACCCCCACTCACACTCGGCGAACAATGCAAGGCACACAGGAACACATGCACATGCACGGGAGCACAGAACGCTGAGCATATTTGGCAAACAAAAGGATTTTGCGGTTGAGTTGTGCAAACACAGAGGGAAAACGTACGCGTTTGGCTTTTCACTTGTCGGATTCGGCGGAATCCGGAGCTTCGGGAACTGGCTGCAAATTCGCACGAAACCCTGAAAACTGGTCGAAGTACTTGAACGTTTCCATTTGGTTTCTCGCTAGAATTATAATACAAGGGAGAGCTTGGAAATTACAGAATGCCAACTTATTAAAGGCATTATTCTAAAACATTTCAATATATAAATACTATATTATTTATACTTGATTGATTACACTTGCTAGTTGTTAATTGATTACATTTATTGCAATATCTTTTAGAAAGTGAGAAATGCAGGCTGCAAGTGTACGATTTTCTCGGTGTTATTTGATCATTTCTATTTTCTCACATTATTCTCACTCGCGCACTCCCTCCTTGCCCCGTTACCCAGCCATCAGTCCCGCCATCCGTTCGGGCCTTTACACGTCCCGAAAAAAATCCACAGCACGGCCATTTATCATTTTCGCCCTATTGAAGTTTTAGTCTCGCGACGGCGGCCACATAAAGCAGCGACAGGCAGCGGGAGGCTGGATCTAGAGCCACGATGGAGGGCGTGCCAGCCCTAAGCAGATGAAGATGCCCGGCCAAGCCGGCGCAGAAACGGCCAAGACACAAAACAGCAGGGTTGCCAAAGGCAAGAAAGAAAGAAAAAATAACACAAAAAAAACAGGAACGAAAATGACAAAAAAAAGAATACCGAAATCGTCGCACAAAAAGAGACGTGCAAGTAGTTCAAAAACTTTGGCCTAAAAGCAAACCGAAGGCGAACGGCAAGAAATATATAGATGTATATGGGACGGGACGCTTTGGGGGGCGAGGCCAACATTGGCTGGCATTTGGGCGAGCGTATGACATTATTTATGGTTTGTTATTTGTGCAAAAAGTATGCAAGAAAATATGCTGCGACTCTTTCATAATTTTCCTTTTTTTTGTCCTCGGGGCAGGGAGCCCGAGCGAAACAAAAGTTTCTGGGGTGCCAGGCGAGCCCAAAAAAGGCGACAAGCTTTAAGTGTGAAATTAAAGCTGATGCGA
Source organism: Drosophila seguyi (assembly GCA_008042675.1). Classification (NCBI taxonomy): domain Eukaryota; kingdom Metazoa; phylum Arthropoda; class Insecta; order Diptera; family Drosophilidae; genus Drosophila; species Drosophila seguyi. The sequence continues at coordinate 2,189 of VNJU01002391.1, forward strand.
CAAGGATATGGCAGGATCCAGGCCCTGGCAGGCATTAATTAAAATCATAAACGCAAATCGACAGGCGGGAAATTTTTCATAATTTACTTTCGCCCGAATCACACTCTACAAAAATGTGCATAAATTATAGGGACTCATTAAATATTTTCCGCATTAAATAGAAAGGACCGATAGCCGATAGCCGATGCCTTGTCTCGGCTTAATGACCATAAATCGAAATTAATGACAATGCCGAACGGTGGACAGAGCTGTCGATGGAGAGCACTGGACTGGACTGGGTGGAGGGTCGCTGGACAGAATCCTGCGGACGTCATATCGTTTACGCCCGACCACAAATGAAAGCACCTGCTGCTACTGCTGCTCCTGCTGGTGCTCCTGCTCCAGCGAGCAAAGATTCGGGCCGTAAAGTGCTGCCAACGTTAATGACACCTGCGAGACAATTTCAATAACCGATATGTGCCATTTCGGGTTTTGTGGATCGTCCGCTGGCCACCGCCTTTGACGGATGTTTTGTGGCAGCATTGAGCTATCGATTACGTACCTACTATATATATAGCCCGCCCAACAGCTTCACTTACGTATTTGGCCTTGACTTGTGACCAAAACAAAACGCAAAGAAATCGCTTTAATTTGAGAAAGATTTTAAAACATCAAAGGATGACTGGGGAAATATCAAACGAGGAATACAAAAAATAATTTAAGAATTTACCTAAAAAGCCAAAAAAGGTATTATAATTGTAACTTAAACAGTATCCACTGATTTCGTGCTGTCCTCCGCTCAGTGGGAGTCCAAGTTATGTTTGTGCTTAATCAAATCTGTGCCAGCTCCTCGAAAAAACTAATCTGGGTCATCATAAGCAATTACGTGTCAAGATGAGATAAGTAGCGGCTCCAAGTGCTCCATATACCATACCTTGGCTTTTGCTGACCCAAAAAAAAAGGAAAAACTTGACAAAAAATAATTTCCATTGAAGTGGTTTCTGGGGCACAAGGGCGGTAAATTTCATAGCTGCTTATTTAAAAGTGCCTGAAATTATGCTAATATGTACACACAATGTTCTGCAGCCGATGTTATCGGCACAAACCACATCGGCGGACGTAAAAAGAAGTTCCCCCAGAATGAGGTGTCAAAACAAAGAGAATTCTTTAATTTTCCCTCCACTCGGTGCTGACTCGGCTGAATTCTGGTCCTCCGCGAACGCCAAATTCACAGACTGGAGGCTCTTCTGCAGCTGTTTACTTTGTTAATGGTCTTTTTCAGCTAAGCTCCGCCGTCGCACGCGTCCAGGACCACAGAGCTCGGGGCCGGGCGGGGTCAGGACAGGACCTCTCCCCCCATCGATTTCTGCTCATTTTTTGACCTCCAAGCACGTGGCATTGAAAAGCTTTGGTGTTTTGATTTAAGACAACTCTGAGGCAGTTATTCTTTTTCGCTTTTGTATTCCGCAGTCTGCGCGTCTGCGACGCGGAAAATAATTTATACAAAGGCCCTGCTGGATTCCATTTGCTCTTATTTCGCTGAGTGGTCAAGGTGCGGTGGAAGTTGCTTTGCTGATTTTGTTAAATACTTTTTGTTTTCCTTGGGAATTGAAGTTAAGGTTTGCTTTGAAGTGAGCGAGCTTTAATGGTGCGCAGCCAAAGTAAATGCAATTGAAAGCGTACATTTCATTCAGTGAAAAGTTATAAGCTTCCACGAATTTAATTATATAATTATTTTAAAATGTTAGCATTTTATTTGAAATTCAGGGCACTTAAAGTTTAATGAAATACATCACTAAACAGAAATAGGTAGAAACTTGCACATATATTAGTTATTTGTCCAACAAATTATGAAATTTTCAACCTCTCGAGCTTCAAGAGGTTTCGTTTCCTGCAATTTAATATTTCAGTTACCAAAACGTATTATCGTCTCTGAACCCATTTAATTTAATTGGCTCTCGGCAAAAGTTGCCAAGTTTTAAACGAAAACTGAATTGAAATCAAAAGTTAAGGTCGTGGCATTAAATAAATTGCCATTTCCCCCGGAACTTAACCAGGCGCAAGCTCCGTAAAGAAATTAATTTCCCACCCCCTGGAGTAAGGGGGCGAGTGTTGCGTTTGCAAATCACTTCAGGAAAATGCCCCAAGGCATTCGTGTGTAATTTTTTGTCATTGATTTGGTCCCGGCAACAGTTTGTCAGGCACTCACATTTGACCCTGCCCCAGTAACGCCCTCAGCCCACCGACCTTCGCCCCCACCGCACAGATGTCGACCCTTGACACAAACAAACAGACAGGGCCAGGCCGAAAACTCGGCCCCAGCGTCTTTGGAAATTTATTACGTTTTCAAGTATTTTTCCGGTTTTGTTGCCCGGAAATTGCCGAAACGTGTGGCCGGCGTGCAAAATCCTTGAAATGTGCTAAAATAAATTATTAATAATTTCTATGATATCCTCGGCAGACGGCAGACTTTGGGAATTTACACGGTTTGTCTTCGAATAAATGAATTATTTATTTTAATGTCAGATCTTCCTGCTGCCCAGCTCCGCCCTCGGGTCAATTGCCGTATTCGTTTGCCGGCTTGTATCTCTATCTTTTCGGTTCAGACTCAACTCATTTCTGGGCCAGAGGACGTGCTGTGATGTTTTTTGCCATTTTCATTTTCCTGTTTTTGCAGTGATAATCTATTTTGTCATTCGCCTCAATTTGTTTGTCGACTGTGGCCTAACAAATTGTAATCAAAGTTTATGATTGACGGATGTTCAGTATTCATTATTCAAGCTTGGCTCCATCTGGGTAAAAAGTCTTCAAGGAATAAAAAATTACTCGTTACTTTACCCTTGGACTCGGAGATGAAAATGAGAATTTGCCGGAGAAAACATTTTCCGAGTTGAGGCTGAAATAGAAAAATTAGGTAGAATCTCTGAGAAAAGAATTTTTAAGGTCTTAAGGTGAGCGGCATTAACCTCTAAGAAACTAACACAGAAAAGCTTGACAGATTTAAGTTAATATTAATTAGTTAAAATGTCAAAAAAGCCAATGATTTCCAATAAATTGTTCCCCGATCCGCCATTCTTTATAAGCACATAAAATGTTTTATTTGTATTTTTGGTATCTGGAACTTCAACTCTGCTATGAAGTCCCAGCATCAGTCTTGTGTAGCATATATTTTTGTTGCTTGTGGTGTAAACAAAATGACTTTTTAATTTAAAAGCCAAACTGAAGGACTCCTTTTAGCAGCGATAAATAAAAATAAACGAAATAAGAAAACCTTGAAAGAGAAAAATGTATTTCAATGGACTGCGGATTTCACTTTCAATTAATGCCAGCAAAATTATGATTCAAAGGAAATGCCCGGCCTCCTCTTGCTCATCGACGGGATGTGAGTCAAGGCTTTGCATTTCCATTTCAATCAATTTAGCGGCAGCAGCAGGAATGAAGAGGGAAAGTACGGACCCGGGCTGAATCAGTGGCACACCGGCAACTTGAACTGTCTGTCATTCATCAGAGGGCAAATATGAAATGAAATTTAATGATATTATATCAATATTCTCGCATTGTCTGTTTGCTTATATCCTGTTGCTGTTGTCAACGTCAATGACATGCAATTATTTTCACATTAAAACTCATTTCCGTTACTGTAACTGAAGCGAGACATTAACGGTTGGATGGAGCATCTATGGTCCTGTATACTAACATCAGGGTTGGTCGTGCAGGACTGAGAAAGAATACAAAAAAGGTGACAGTTATGCTTTTGATTTTAGCTTGGGATTTTTTAAGTTATAAAAAATAAGCAAGGAGTTATCAAAGTATTTAAAGAAGTTCTGCCCTAGAACGCATGGCGAAGGTTTGGTAAATTTAAATTTCAATTTAATTTTATTACAAGGCATATATCTAAAACCTGAAAATGTAATGGATTTCTTTCAAACGGCAGTTGTGGTCCTGCAAGTCGACTAATGCCCAACAACGATTCGACCTTCAATACAATCGTTCAGTAGTTGTCACTGGTAATTCTCCACTCTTATGGCAATTCGAGATGCTGATCCTGGGCTCCGCGCTCCTCGCTCCTCTGTTGGCACAGCATAATTAAGGGGATATATGTGGGCGGTCGTCTGGATGATAGCCCCATCATCCGCCATATCATACCGACAGGCTGTGGCCCAGCTACACGGTCATATTAAAATTATTATTGTATGCAGTGGGCAAATGAGAAAAGTTGGCGCAAAATTACATTTAAAGCCGCATGGAGGACGGGACCTGGGGTTGCTTTAATATTTACTATCAATTTAAAATTCGTGCAAACATTTATATCAGTATTGTGGCGGGAAGTTATTGTCCTTTCGGGCATCCACTTAAGGTCATTAATTCATTCGGCGACAGCTGCGAAAAGTGAAAATCGTCTTTCGGCCATGGGGAAATGAAATTAACATACTGCGCAGCAAGTAGGAAAATTTAATTAAAGTGGCGTAAAAAATGAGTGTTAAAAGCGAGCTTCTGGGCCTCTCATTTGCATCGAGTGAAATATAAATGTTGTCATTTCATTTCAATCTTATTGACCATGCACTCTGCAGAAAAATGCTTGAAGAGAAATTTAACAAAATCAAGGAGAAAAAAATTCGATAAAGCTTAAAAATGAAAGACTTAATAGAGTATTCACGATAAAAGTATGGGAAAATGTTGCAAAATGCTATGCAAATTTTCTTCTTGTGTGCGAAAGATCATTACACTCGGACAACATTTTCATTTAGTCTCTCTTTTTTATTACTATTGTTTGTATGGTTTATTGTTTTGCCTAATGTGGCATAGTCTAGACACTTTTAATATATCTAAAAACTCGTCCAGGGGTTTTCGGTAGCCCACTTCAGGCTGCGTGTTAAAGTTGAAAATACTTCGCAACGCTCATACGCAGCGTTGGCCACATAAATCTTTCACCCTCATGCGATGCCCCTATGTGTGCGTGTGTGTTTGTCTGTGCACATTAAAAGTTTGCCTAAGAGCTTATGGCACCATTTGTTAAAAGCGATTTTTAATGCTGCTGCGAGATCCACACACACTCACAAAGGGCCGGTTGGGGGTGTACAGAAGGGTGAGAAGGCTCCAATGCCATGGCCAACATCTAATGGCTTTCCACGCATCCTCCACTCTAAACTTTTTTAATGAGAACGGAGTAAGCCAATACTCTATGCAGAGATACATAAACCTGGAATATCTTCATTAGACTGACAAATTATTTTAATCTTAATGCTTAAAATAATCTATGCTGTTTAAATATTTGATAAAAATAAAGTAATGAGCCCTGTAAATGTAAATGAATGGAGAAAAGGGTTTCTCTTAAGCAAAATAATCTGAAGAAAACCCATAATTTGTATATAATAAATATTCAATAAATACTAATTATAAGTAGATTACCAAATGAGAGCCTATTAGTGTACTAAAACTTCGCTGGAAGCACAATTCGAATCGCCTTTTGGCATCGCTTAGTGTCATTTAAATTGTTGCTCCGCCTGGCAGCTCATGGCTTTTCCTAGGGGAAGAGCTCAGAGGGGTTTATGTAATTAGTTGAAGCGCATTAAACCGCTATGATTTTGTCACGGCCTGACATTGAGGGGCTTCGGCTTAAGCTTTGACTACTACAGCAGCAGCAGCAGTGTCATGCGAAGCGGCTTACAAGTTTCCATGGCAAATGGAAAACGTTTTATCAATTTTACACCAAATTGAGTAGAAAATTTGTTGTTTCTCTGTTATTATTGCCGACTGAGCATTGAATATTTTAATTGGAAAGTTTCGCATCAGAATGGCAAAACGTATCTGAAATGAAATCAAATGCTGCATACGTTTATTTTTTTAATTATGTACAAGTTCGTCACGTAACGCTGGGAAGTGCAAGATTTATTTTTACATTTTATTTGATTTGATTAAAGTACTGGCTGACGTTGGATTCAAATTGTTTTAATTACCATTTATCACTGGCAGAAGCTATTCTAGGAATTTAAATACTTCCCTTGAATGGATACATACTTGTGTAAAGTTCGGAAAAGGCTGCTGTGGCCACAGTGTAGTGCCACTTGCTTATCGGCAATCATTTAACATGGAAATCGTTTGGGCAAGCCGAAAAAGATTTATCAATGGGCGATTGTAAACAATGGAATGGCGCCAACGAAATATGCATAAAGCATTTATCAGAATCATTTATAATAGCTTATTAAATTTATGTTAATGCCATTAATCAATGGAAAATGTTTGCCTCACTTGCGCCAGAGGCCAGATAGCCATTTAAATCAGCTGTTGCATCAAGATCGCCACCGGACTTGCCGGCTGTATTCCCGCTGGCCAATGGCAGCGCATTAATGTCAATCAGCCGTGTAATTAACGCGGCCAAAACAGACAGAAGCCGGCAGTAACAACAATGCCTGTGCCGAGTGACAAACGGGAGCCATAAATATGGCTAATCGGGTGCGGCAATGATTTGATTAGATCGCCCGAGCAATGCACTTAGAGCAAGGTTATAGAAAAGATTTCTAGTCTACTGTCTAGTTTGCCATATTAAAGAAAATCAAAGGAACCCTGCACTTACGATATTATACATTTTTGCAATTTTAAAACAAGAAAATATAAATAAAACAATTAATTTTTATTTATTAAATGCTTGAATATATCTATTAGTCGAGACAATACCGAAAATGCCTTCCAATAGTTTAAATATTAATGTATAAATACAATTATTTGTATTACTTAAAACTTTTTGGTTTTTTCCTTCAAGTGTAGGTTCTCGGCTGCAATGCGAATGCAACGAATTTCTGACAGGCCGAATGTCACCGACATCGTCCTCGCCAAGTAATTAGCATTTAGCAGGTTGAGCGAATGTCAAACGATGGTTTTGATCCCGATTCGGGTTTGAGCGTGGAAATGGCTTTGGAATTTGATTCCGATTCGGGTTCGGTCCGGGTTTTGGGTGCCATAATATGTATATTAGCCGGGGGCTAAAGCATATGTAGCTATTTGGCAGCTGACAGGGCCTTTCAGTGTCAGCTTCGGCTTATGTGTCTGTTTCAGTTTCAGTTTCGACGGCGCCAAGCTATTTGCTCCGCGTCGGCAATTAATTAAATGCTGTTAATGAATCTGAATTCCGCTTTTGCGGCGAACACGATGAGAATGTGTTTGAGGCAGGAAGGGAAAGGTGGCTCAGGCGTTTGCTAACTAAATTTCGCGGATTTGCGAGAAGCGGAGTCACCTGGCCTAACATTTTCCTCTTTGTGGTTAACATGTCAACTTCATAACTCAATTCATACCCCCTAAGGGTATTCTGCATAAATGATTGAATAATTCTATACACATAGATGTACAAATTTAATATTTAAAATTTGGTAGATTAAGCAAGACTTTGCAATTTACAACGCTTCTATTATTTTTATGTATATTTTATTTTTACAATTCCAAAAAATCCTTTTGGAGTGTTTTTTATTTATATTTAGAATTAAATTTAAATAGCCAGTTCTATCTCTCTTTATAGTTTAAACTGAAAAATAACAATTGGTTTCACAAAAAAGATAATTTATAATGACAATTAAGATAAACTTTTCTAGCTCCCAAAATCAATTGTTTTTCTAAGTTCGCTTTAAGGTTGTTTTGTTTTCTATCAATCCACCATATAGTAATCAAGAAACATATCTTGAAATTATTTTTGCTTATACACCAATGGTCATAAAAATGCTGATTCAAAACAGATGGCCTGTTCTGTCAGAAGATGATCAGCGATGTTTACGCTTCTTTGATCCAAAATGCTCACTTTTGTGCATTCATAAATTATTTAAGATCCATCAACATTGTTTCTCTAAAACTTCGTATATTTTGTGCTTTGAGTTCCATGCTTAAACAGTCGCTTAGACATAATACCGAATATTTTCCACTCATTATCTCAGTGTTGGTCGCTTCTTATTTATTTTATGTTTTGACTTGGCCTTTGAATGCTTATCTAATCTAATTAAATGGATTCCTACAGCCGGACGTGGCGCGGAAAGGGTGTGATCGTGGGCAGAGGACCGCGCCTCGGACGGGGGGTGCTCGTGAGGAAGTAGTTGGAGAAGCGGGACTGGAAGCCGCTGCCCAGGACGGAGGCCTGGTTGGGCAGTGCCGCCGGCGGGGCGGGGTGCACCGAGTATGTCGGCTGAACGACCCTGACCGCTGGTCGGGGAGCAGCAGGCGCAGGAACGCTTATCACAGGCTTGGGGGCAGCGGGCTGACTGATCCTGATCGCGGGCCTGGGAGTAGGTGGTGGGGTGACCTTGACCACTGGACTCGGCTCGGTCTTTTCTGGCTTGGTCTCATCCTCGAAGGGCGGCAGCAGATCCAGAGACAGCAGCTGAATGTCCTGCTTAGCGGCACTGGGCTTCACCTTTTCCTCCTTGGCCGGCTGGCTGGGCTTTGTGTAGTAAGGTTTCTTGGTGGGCTTTGTGGCCAGCGTTGTTGTGGTCGTCGATCTCGTCGTCCTCAAGGTGGTGGTAGTTGTCGAAGTCGTGCTCGTGGTACTCGACTCGTCCAGCAGTGGTGGCAGCAAGTCATTGAATGGCAAATCAATATTTTGCGGCTTTATTTCCGAGACATCAGCTCCACAGAAAGCAATCAGCAATGCAGAGGCAATAAGGAGCTGCAATATATAAGAATGTTGTAAAATCTGTTGGAAGACTTAAAAAAAAAACATAGTTTTTAGAACATATGTGCCTAGTAATTACTGGTACCAGAGACTCGCCACATCTGACTTTAAATATTTAATTTAAATCGATCTGTTTTATTAACCCACGTGTGAAAATGTATTTATCTTGGAAAATGCTTAAAGAGGCACCGCACTGCTGACCATTTTTAACTCGGGTCTTCAAAGTTATGACCCTATTGTTCGATTTGGTCACAGCCATTCCAAATCTGTTTCAACTCGAAAATTTGGTTCACTTTTGGCTCTGGACGTGTGGGCGCTTGAAAGTTATTCCCATCCGATTTGAGTCGGCCTTCGGAATGGCGAAAACCTTGCATTGTTTGGCACATGCCATGGAACTGGATTGCTTTATGGCATTTTGTTCTAACGGACATGTTCCTTTCGCTCGTGGGAAAGGTCATTAGACCTTCTTTGGCCTCGATTAACATAGCGACTATAATGAAACTAATCGAGCCTGAAATTTATGCAAATCCGTTGGCTGAATGGAAAGAAATGGTCCGTCATCTTATGGTCATGGTTCGCAGATTCACACCTCAGATAATAAAGCGATTTATTTCACTAAAATAAATATATGTAAAGCAGACAAGTCACAATACCCGTCTGGTTTCTGCATATTTTTTTTTCGATTGTTTAATCAAATATTTAATTGGCGATATATTTAACATTTTTGTTTGCTCATCTAACGAATGATTCTATTATGCTAATCAACGCTCAGAACCAATTGCATAATGTAATTTATACAGCAAACTGGAACCTAACTAATGATGCTTACGCAAATTGCTAATTAGAACAAATTTGCTGCATTCCTATCCGTTCTATTTCAGGAAAGACCAGCTCCGAGGCACAATTTCCATATCGATATGGAGCAATCGAACAAAACGCCCGATACACTTACGTATCGCAGTGACATTTCGGCGAGGGATCCTTTTATATTTTATTTTTCGATGAGACTTAAGTGGTGTCCCGAACCGAACACTTTCAAATTTTCGAACGAACTAAAAGCGTCGCTGAGCATGCGCAGCACTTTTATAGTAAATCTATGAAAAGCGATGGCGATACATCGGGGAACTTACACGAATTTGCTGCAGAGTGTAAAGTTTAATAACCGGATTAGGACGGGGGGGCTTAATTTTTTAGTTTATTTTGGTCTCGCTTCGGCCGAAAGATGGGCACGAGAGTGGTTTTTTGCTCTCCGTCTCTCTGGCCAATTAAGTGGCTTCCTCGGCATTTATCTTGAGTTTCGGGCAAATGCAGCAGCGTCGGCAGAAAACAGCTGATGGCCCGATGAACTCTGGGGGTTCACGGTCGCATCTCGTCGCTACAAGATCTCGTATCTCATGCGGCATATCTGGTTCCCGGGAGTTGTCACACACACCTGCGAGCAGTTAAAAGCGAATGTAATGCTTAGCATTTTGTCAGCGGTTTGCATAAATTTTGATAAAGGACAAACCAGATTTTTTGGCACTTCCTCATGCTCGTAGGAGGGTGTATGCGGTGTGGTGGGTGCAAGTGGCAGTGCCCGTGCTCGGAGATTGATTTTATTTCCTTTTCTTAATTGATTTTAATGGCATTCGCACAGCGCCAACCAACCTGTTTGTGTCTATCCGGTGGAACGCCCTCATTTGCATTTAAATCGTGGGGGGATTCTCAAATGGAGTGAAAGCAAATTAGTGCCAATTACAAGTGCCCGATAGCAGATAGCGGATAGCAGATCGGCATCTCCGTCATCGGGGCCCAGAATTTGATAGGGCCCTCCGCTGGCTGTCGGCTTTATTACCTCAATTTCGTCTGATACATCTCCAATTTATGCAAATTATGTGAGCGTTGATTCCTCACGCCGAGCCGAGCCGAGCCGAGACTTTTGTGTGCGTGCGAAGGCTCATAAATTATGAGCCGCATTAGTGGCAACCGGATTTCTTGGGCTTTGTTTTGTTCGCTTTGGCTCGGATTGGTTTAACTTGGTTCCCCGAGATTAATTGCTCAGCAGCCCACCGTTAAGATTCGTGTGGTATTTGTCGATAAGCGCTGGCAAATAGTTTTGACTCTGCACTCTGTTGTCCGAGGCATTCGGCCAAAGTGGATACATTTTCAGAGAGATGTTTATCGCTTCATTAAACTGCCGCAGTGCGTCCGAGCGAGCGTTATTAAGATCGCAGGGTATTTAAGCAGCAATCAATCAGATTTAGGTTAATTAGCTTAATTATTTAACAAGACTGGCAATAACGTAACTCAATTAATCAAGCATTTAAGGAGTTCCTGCTGGCGTAAATGGTTCTTATAATGCGAAGTATAATTATCTGAATCTTATGACATTTCATAATGTTATATAAAATAAATGTTGGAATAAAATAATGTTTCAAGAATTAGTTGATTCTTTGTAAACTATAAACTAAAACTAGTCTTTTTAAGAAGCAGTAGTGACTAAGGTTCCAATGATGTATTAAATAGTCATATTGGAGTTATCCTTATATTTGCTTTATTTACTTATATATTCGTTGTTAATATTTATACCCTTACAGAGAAATCATCACTATTTCGCTGGCCATTCAGTTACCAAGCAAATGTAGTAGTTGAACGAAATTTTTAAATAACCTTAATGGATGCTGAGATATAAAGCAATCAAAGAATGCTCGCCCGTTTACCTTCATTATTGTATTGGCATTTTATTGAGAATTCAGGTGCCTCAAATTCATCAAAGGCGAATTATTTATACCGCCCTCTCCCTGCATTGGCATCGACATTGGCTGGGATTGTTCAAGTGTTTTCACTCTACGGCCGTGCGTATCCCTTTCGAATTCCTTTATTTGCGGCGCTGTTATTGTTCCGATTGGGCTCCATGACCGACTCCATTTCCCGGCTCCCATCTCCAGCCCGGTTATTTATTCGTATGTATTTATTTATATTTATGTGGGAGTGGGCCTGCGATAAGGGAAATGCCGATGTGCCGAGCATTAAACTTCGGCTGCAGGACCTGCGTATTCAATTGTCTCTGTTCTGCCGCCATATATACACTCTATATATAAATATATATGTACATATAAATCGAAAAATTCTGTTGTTTTTCTGAGAGGAACGAGGCGTGTCAATGCGTGACATAAACAACGTTTATGGTCAAAGGGACGAAGGCAAGGAATACAATTTTAAAGCGGAATAACACATGTGTCAATATGTTTGCCTCCGAAATTGATTTGAATATTACATTAAACTCAGGGGGGAGTACGCCCAGTCGTAATAAACAAGTCGCAAGGCAAGTGGAGGGCCCAAATCCAGTCGAGCCCTATTTTGCGGCTGGCATAATTAATGAACCAGTGAAGTTCTGTGTGACTTTCGGTAACTTTCAGTTAGATAAAGTTACTCTGTCAACAGTGGCCGGGGGCTTAGAACTGTCAGTACTTTCTTCAAGGAAGGCAAGTTCAAGTTCAGTTAAAGTAGTCGCACACCTTATGGGGGTCTTTAAGTCTGTTTAAAGTTCGGAACACAAATGACATTATACTTGGCCTTATATTTAACCGAACTTGAATAAATATATTTTTGAAAAACATGTTAATATTAAACACTCAAATGTCTGCCTAAAAGAGAGGTAAATATTTGCATTTCATACTTGCTTAAATACCGGCTTATACTTTCCGAACTGGACTTGGTTGCATGTTTTCTGTTTAGCCAGGTAAACACTTGCAAGGGAGCTAGTCATGGAGCACCTTTTAGCCGGACTCCCTACCTGTTTTGGGTAGAACATGTACTGGCACTCCTGGCCCTGCTCGAGGTCGTTTCGCTTGCCAATCTGTTTGCTCTTGCCCACGAACTTGCTTAAGGCATTGTTTTGCCTTCGAGCCCTCTCGGGGACCTTCTGGACCGGCTTTTCCTTCAGCTGGAACTGGAGCTGGAGCTGGGGAACTTGAACTGGCCTGGACTGGCCTGCCCCAATGCCGTTTCGCCGTTTACAACTTCCTGGTCAGCCTTCTGGCCTTGCCTCTTGGCCTGTCGCTGCCTTTTTGGTTGTTTTTATATTTTTTTCTTGCTATCGCTTTCGTTCCTTGTGTTGTGCACCCATTAAAAGTGGAGAGTTGGGTATGATATATTCATAAATGGTATGCAACTTGAATCTAGCAAGGTTTACATCAATTAATGAGATCCAACCAATCACCTGCTCCACACTTAAATATTTATTATACTTCCGTATTCTACAAGCCCGGGTAACTTTTGTTCTAATCCCAAAACTCTTTCCTTCATTTTTGTTTTTTTGCTGCTCGGGGCTGGCCTTTATAGTTATCGTCCTTTCCTGGCTGCCTGCTTGTTGTTCTTGGCCGTCAGTTTGTTTTCGGCTGTTGCCAAGCGGAGAGGAGCGTCTGAGGCCCCTGTAATTAGCACAAAAATGAAGCGGGATGGGGGGTAAGCCGGGGAACTAAGGAAGGCCAAAGAGCAGGATGCACCCAAAATGTTTGCAACTTGAACTTCCCGCTGTGCGAATTCCGCAGTTGCTGTTGCAGTTGCATGATTTGCGGGCCCAAAAGTCAAACTCAAGGCACTCGCACAGCGCGCACTCGAAAGTCATAAAGTGCAAAAATTGTTACACTCAGGCAGAAATGAATTATGAAAGTTGTTGCCAACCTCCTCAGATTCTTTGCCTTATTTTGCTTACCCCTCTCCTCTTTCACTTCCACTTCCACATCCACATCCATTTCCACTTCCACTTCCCTGTCGGGCTCAGCGAAAGTTAAGTTTTGGAGAAAGTTCTGTTTGCGAGTCGACTGCATATTATTTAATTCAATTTGAATGGGGAACTTAAAAATATTGCCAGCGGGAAGTCGTTGTCTTCTATTTTCATTTACAATTGCTGGCCAGTTTTGTTTTTATTCGATTTGAGTTCAGGCCAGTCCCCAACTCTTTCCATCTCGAAATCTTTTTAAAGATGTAGACTTCAGAGAGAATAGTTTTGGCCTCTTGTAGGAAGACTTTGAAGCCAGCAAACACTAGAATGAAAGTAATGTATAGGAAATGTTTCAATTATATGATAATGTATTCTGTATTGTAAGGGGGTACAGTAATTATAACTTGGATGGGGCTTTTACCCCAATTTCGAAGGACTTTAAGCCAATCTCAACTCCCATTTAAATATTTCTGACCCTAATTTGAATTTAAATTCATTCGATCCCCTTTTTGTATTTCAATTTCTACTCAAGATGCTTCTTAAAATAACTTGATTTTCTTATTTTCGCAAGTTTTGTTCGAACGTCTAGCGTTTGGCTAATTGCCCGGAGAACTAATTAAAATCAGACTGAAATTTTGGCATAATCGAGACCGCAGCAGCGATGGCAGTAACAACAACAACACGACCGAAGTAAAATATATTACGCAGTGCGCCTAAAAGCCGACGCCGAAAACTTTGCCTTCGCCTCTGCAAATACAAACACACACGTGAGAACTTGACAACTTTTCAGTGCGGGGCTGCAGGAACTTTAATTAGAAAGTTTTGTCACACATGCAGGCACAACACCTGCGGTCAAAATACTAGAAGCGAAGGTGATTTCTGAAATTATAATGCGAGGCTCAGCACGCGAACAACAACCCAGGAATATTGGAAAATGTTATGTTAAAAGCACTCTTTGTTTAAATATTCTTGGACTCCAAAATATTGAGAAACCCTATTTTACTAGCCTCATTCGTTTGCCTGGATGGCCCCAATGATCTGTTGCCAAAATTCGCCCTATACGACCAACCGGAGACTGCGTCGGAATCAAAGTCGCTGCTCCGACTCTGAAACATTGTGAATTTTGAAGAGAGTTTGCGACCACAGAGACAATCTAAACTTTTCAAATCAATTTTAATTACCATAAATATGTTTGCACTTTTCGTTCAGTGCAGACGGTAACGGTTCCAACCTGTTCTCGTTCGCCTGCCAGTCACAAAGGAGCAAAGAGGTGAGGGCATGTCGCACATTTCGTCAGTTTTGTGGCGCTCTGGGAACCGAAGTTCTAGAACCTTGTGTGTGTATCACTTTGTATCTGGTGGGGAGTGTGTCCTGGTGTGCAATTCTCGTACATGAGCTCGGTTTATTCTGCGTTCGGCACTTTGCGTTGGCAATTTATTTCCACTGTCATAGCAACATGCGGGCAATTGGGGCCAAGGCCTGAATTTGGGGCCGGGATCGGGGCACAAACATTCAAAAATTTGCTTGAATGGATTGAAAAAAAGCAGGGTGGTTGAGAACGCTGCCAATGTATATTTATGTACGTACAAAGTTTAAACTAGTCCTAGTTTCGGGGGAACTATAATATCAAAGCAGTCCATGACTTGTCAGTATTCTTCTGTCATTAATCCATATAGAATCTCAGAAACAAATAGTCAGTTTGAGCTCAAAGTCCCCTAAGTAAACATTACAAAACTTAAAACCTCAAAATGAAAGTAAGTTGGAAAATATTTTCTTCAATCACATTCTACGAAATATATTTTTCCCTTCAGGCATCATCCTACTATTTGTTGGGTCAAGGTAATGAAAATATTGTTAGCAAGTTCCGTGGGCAGCCAACTTTTAAGGTATACTATGGAATAATGCGCAAATTTGCCATCATTGTCTCTATCCAGAAGAGACGGCTAAAAATGAACCACTTTGACATGTTCGATTTGATCGGAAATGAAGATTCTGAATGTGAGAAGAATTTTTCAGATAGCAGCATAGCTATTACAGAAATTAAGGCTACGGAATCTACAGTTCAAAATTTGTATGAAGATATTACTAAAATCGCCCAACTTAAGGAAAATATTCAACAGATTAAATCATTTTCCAATGAGCTCGAACCTCGTACCCCGGAGCAGAAACCCCGTTTATATAGGGCTTTACATTGCTATGAATATCAGGTGCCTCCCCGTATGGCTATTGTGCTCCCAACACCCCTTCAAGGAAGCGCTGTATGGGTCGATCCCAATGACTACATCTCTCGAATGCGCCAGTACTCTGGCTCGCTTCCTAGGAGCATGAAGCTTCCCCCAAATGGGGCTTGGAGTCTAGACCACAACGATCGCAACAATATAAGGCAGAATAAGTTATATGCAGTCAGTTATATAGGACAGAAGTTATACGATATAATTGAAAGTCTACAAAGCGCAGCAGAAAGCATTGCTTCCACGTACCGGAGACCTGCTAGCTCCATAAAGCCCAAGCGCAAGGTGTATCATGTCATCTTAAGTTTTTTACTTTTAATACTAACAATAGCTTTTTTTTATTTAATTTGGATTTCTACCCTGCCTGAGGAGATCCTTGTCATGTTTTCAGGAATGTATACTCTCCTGATTTCATTTTTATATACCCTACTTAAATAGTAAGGTCATTATAATTAGTTGAAAAATGTTCTTTGTAAATCTTTTTCTTAAATAAAGGTTTTTGTCGAAATTTATAAGATGTAATCCCAGACGTTTTAATTATTCGTCAAATGTATTTCTGAAGGATTACCTAACAGCACCAGTCCTTACTGAGTTGTAAGGAAACCCAACTTTACCCCACTGCCATCTGTGAGTATTTCCCATCTGCTGCACCTGCTGCAATTGCGACCCCGTCGAATCACGTAGCAATTTCGATTCCCAATACTCCGATGAGTTTATAGTTTTCGGTTTCGTTTTCATTATTTAAGCCAGCTCCGAAAGGAACCCAATTCCGGGCCAACTGGCCGCGCCAAATCCCACCGACAATGTTGCGAAATTTCATTAGGATGAGCGCTGTGGGTCCGGGGCCGGGCTAAGTGGGCAAAGTGGGCTAAGTGGAGTGTTGGCGGGAAAAGGTGGAAAATTGTTGGGAAGACTATAAGGGGGGGACTGGTGGCTGGGCTCGCAATTAATAGGCAAAATGTGTTACAATATTTTTGATGGCTTCTCTGCGGTCGTTCGTCGGGCTGTTTTATGGCTTGGCTTATGACTCTCAACTTAGCTTCACTCGACGACTCCGTGCTGGGCCAGTGAGAACGTGCTGAATTTTAATTAGCGGCGCTTTAATGGGCTGCCGTAATTTACTTGGGCAGCGGGTACAGGGGCCCAAATAGTTAGAAATTAACAATAAACTTTAGAAAGTCATCCACCTCAAGTTTCAGGGGTAATCTTTGGGGGTTACTATCTTCAAGTCTCAGACAGCAATCACTCAGTCATAGCACAGTTTCTTTGGCATTTTCGATTTATATATTTTACTCCCAGGAGAAATGGTCCGGAAAACCGCAGAGGGCAGTCAAAAATCATGACCCATGAGAGTTTCTTATAAATGTCACCATATAATGTCTGCGAACCGCAGGAAAGCGAGAACCAAGCAGGGAGAGTCGGAAAAACCCCAAGCTGTATTACACGCATGAATCATCAGAATTATCAATCATACTCGAGTGGCAAACACGGATTGGATGGCGTGGGAGGATGCTGCGGAAAGTCCCCGTCCTATTACGGGCTGAGAGACAGTGAATCCGAGAACCGATCCGGGACACAGAAGTCGTGTTCGCATTAAGTGCTCCTCCATAAGTGGAAATCAACAAATATAATCTAAATAAGAGCTTGTTAAACAAATTTTTTTTCTGGCTGTGGGAAACAAAGGGGGAAAATCGAAAAAGAAAACTGCTTAGATGTTGACTCTGTATGAATTTGTCTTTGCTCGGCTGTCAACTATAATGGATTCTTGGGTTCTCCGGGGGGTGGGATGCGGGATGCGGGACGAAACTCGGGAAAACAGGACCAAATTGAATCAGAAATGTTAATGTCCGTATCACGTGGAGCAATCACCGCTACTGACGAGTAATCAGTCGCTAGAAGTGAAATCGAAAAACGAAGGCACAACCCGAAAGCCGGCAACCGAAATAAAGTGCTGAAAACGCCGAAACGTGCCAGCTGAGCACTTAGGCTTTAAACTTAATGCCCACCGTACTGCCAGCCATGATGATGAGTTGGCAAAATAAAACAGGAAATGACCGGCGACGGACGGATGGACACGCAGCGGCACAAATGAACGAATGAGCGGTCCGGACGCAGGCAAGTGGCAAAACTTTCATTGCTTTTATTCGCTTATTTAACACAAATTTTTCGGTTATTTTGCAAAGCGTTTTACGTGTCGGCATGTCTGTGTGTGCGTGTGTGTGTGTTTAGGAGAGGAGAAGAGCACTGAGAATTTGTACAAATTTGCATTATCATTTTGGAACAATTAGCAGAGAAGCCGGCAAGCAGCCGCACCAGGCAGGCCAATTCACGTCATCCGTGGCGTATGAGCAATGTCGATGATATTCATACTGCACCCGCAAATATAATGAAGCTGCTGTTCATTCTTCCCCGCTTGGGGGGTCACCTCCATTCGTTTGCTGAATAAACCGCTTAAATTACTGTTTTGGGACATATTATAGCAGGAATACCAAGTTAAAATATAGCAAGCCTATTTGGGAAATATAGAAAACCCTTATATTTTGAAAAATTTATAGAGTTGTTGCTTAGTTTTAATTAATGTTTCAAATATTCAATATGCCGAGATGGGTAAAATTGTAGGTCACAAAATGTTTGACTAAGGTTGTCTTTAAATGAACAAGATTAGTATAAAAATATACTACAAAGCTATAAATAAATTTGGGTTGTATTATTTCAGTTTTCAGCTCATCAATTCATTTAAAGCAGCAAACTTTATTAAGCAGTCTCCCTTCTGTAGTTTTCTATAAGCTATTAGATTTTAAGGCTAACAAATTCAAAATACTTATAGTCTTTTAAGAATAACTTATAAGTGACATTATTAATTCAATGGAAATAATCAACTGCATTACGGGCCTCTGACCTCAAAGGATTAATCAATATTTTCGGTAACTTAATAATTAAACAGATTAATGCTTCGCTAATGGAAGAGTTTAAATGAGAAGGGATGACTCGGATGATGCCGCATGATTTATCTACTCGGAATAATGAATATTTACGGTCATCAAATGAAATACTTTTGATGTTTTCCTTTTGTGGGCACTATCATAAATTATTTCATTGTGGAACATCATTTTGTCTGACCGCCGGTCGCAAAAAATAATAAGCGAGAGTGGGGAGAAAATCGGAGAGGGCTCACACCCCCGGCCTGCTGGGTAAAGTGTTGGCCAAAACGGTTGCAATTTATACCAGAAATTCGGCAATTTATTTCGCCAAAATTGATTTTCCCGCCGCGACGGGCGACGAAGGGGTCGATGGTCGGGGGCGCGGTTCAATCGCGTATTTGCGATGCCGCACACGTAAAGCGTTCTAACAATTCAATCAGTTAGCGTTGGCAAGAAAAATCGTTAGCTGCAGAAATTGATAATATTTGAATGCAGCACATTGGAAAAATACGAGCGAAAATCGGGAAAAAATTTCCGCTGCAATGGAATGGAATGGCCGGCGACGAGTCGATGGTCAGACAGAAATATATCGGAGATAGCTCCGCCTCTTCCGACAAATCAGGAAAAATCGCCACGAGTGGTGTGGAGAGGGGAAAAGTGCAATGGCACGACTTCGACACAAGTCGAGCTGAAAATTTTTGTTGAAAAAACTTCGGCTGACGTTTTGCTCCTTTTTATCGGTTACCACCTGGTCGAGCAAAGTTTTCCCCGACGGTTGGCAAAGTTTTAAATTTGAATTTGAACATGAATTTCTCATGTAATCAACGCCGAAGCGAAAGAAAATGTAACAACTTGCCCACACGAGCACTTCATTAATGTGAAAATGGTAACGGCAACGGGAAATGGCAAACACGAATGCCGGGGAAATGTGAATGGGAAATGGGAAACGGTAGACGGGAGATGGCAAATGGCAGCTCTGCACCTGCCACCGAGGGCAGAGGGAATCTCTCCGAGGATTGTTAATAAGCGAAGGTGCACTGGACGCAGTACGCTGGACTTTCGACTTCGGACTCCAGTCTCCGGACCCTGGGATGGCACGTGTTGGCCGTGATTTGTGACGGCGCTGCGGACGTTTTGTGGTTCGTTAGGAAGGACTATGTCCTGCTGGCGGTGCAAAGATCAATATGCCACCAAGCGAACTCGGCGTGTTGACTCAAAAAATACTCGCAAATGGAGGTAAGAGGGGATACTGTTTTCAAGAACACGCTTAGTTGGTGTGGACTTCTGGGGTAATCTCATACTGCGCTTAAAAAATAAGAGCACAAATAATCCACTTTTGTAATGCACTTATATCCAGGCCTCTACCAACAACTGACACCATCCTGTCCAGGGCAGTTAGGCATCGCTTCAAGTGTTAAATGGGAGTAGCATTCATTTCAGGCCCCAGCCTTCGGCTTAAATACAGGACAAAGAGTGCCAATTGCTGGGACACGAGAGATTCCCTCCGAACAAGGGCTCCAATTGCATCAGAGGCTCGAAAACTATGCAATTGCAGGCATTTTTATTCAAATTAAAACACAAAACAGCCCGAAACAAAAACAGTTTTAAGCTTTTTCATCGCTTTGTGTCAGGCCATTTGAAAACGGAAACCTTTGTCATTATGTACCTACAGCAGAAATGTCAAAAGCAAAGACAAAAAACGTAAAAAGAATGCCGAAAAGGATGGTCGAAGGTGGCGGTGGGTGTAGCGGGTTGTTGGGGGGAAAATGTTTTATATTTTTGCAACAAAACTCACTAATTTTCTTTTATGTGGAGACAGCAACAGAAACAGAAATACGAGAGCGCTGCAAAAAAGGCAGGAAAAATGCTAAAAGCGAAAAGGCAAAAATATAGTGTGTGTGTTGGTGTGGGTGTGGGTGTGGGTGTGGATGTGGGTGTGCTAGTGTTTGTGGGTGGATGTCAGTGTGTATCTGTGTGTGTAGTCTAGTGGAAAAGAAAAAGATGGCTGCACTGACACAAAATCAGTGAAAACAAAGGCAGCGGCAGCAACAACAACGGGCGCTGCAAGAACGGCAAACGGGAAACACAAACAAATGTCACTCAACAATTTTTATGAGTCTGACAAAAGTGAATTATACGAATGGACCCAGGACACCGCCGCCTCTTTTTCTAACGCAATTTATCTATGTTAAGCGACAACGGCGACCGGAGTCGGACTCGGAGTCGGAGAGCCGTACCCGTAACCCTACTCCCAGCCCGGAATTGTATTTGCAACCAGTGCTGCCACAAACAGTCGGAAAAAGTTACCAAGGTAATTTTGGAAATAGTCAAAACAGAAGAGTTAATGCTACTTTTTACCTTAAATTAAACATTATACTTTATAAAATTGCACTCGTTCTTATTTTCTTATTCTGTAAATATGGTAATGATATCTAACTAAGTTTGCATAACAAATATGTAAAAAAATATATATATATATATAAATATATTATATATTTTCAAGATACAACCGAATATTGTTACAGTTTTCCCTTCAACTAGCTTGAAATCGGTTGGAGAGACAACCCCATCATAGACCAGCCTTCGAAAAGTGTTGAATTTCTGGTGCATTTTCTCTGCTTGTTTGTTGGCATTTAATTGCGCTCCTTTTTTGTTCGGAGGCATCTGGGCAAATGAATTACAATACACAACTCCTTGGCCACAGATCCGAAGGCTCTGGCTCATAATTCTCACTAGTTGTTGCCGCCGAGAAGGGGGTTAACTCGTCGTGACCCTTGCGTGTGTGTGGGTTGGCTTTTTATTTATGTTTTTAATTTCCTTTTGTTTCGATTGTGTTTCAGTTGGCTTGTCTTATTTCTCAGCTCCTTCGGCTTCGGCCAATTTCTTGCAGAGCTTTGTCAATGTCGGAATTTAGGGTTTGTCATTTTCTGGTTTATGGCTTGGAATTCATTTTAGTTTCGTTTGAGGCAATCCTGCTGGTTATTATATTTTATTTGCTAACCATTTTGTAAATATATTTCATTGATTACCCGCTCTTAATTGCTTGAATTTTATTTTTAGGCCGCAAAGGTCATCGAGGCGGACTAATTTGAGCAATTGAAACCAATATGTTTGACTCTATTGGTATTTGTTTACAGTCATTAGGACTGCTACTCATATCTGTGTGTGTTTTTTGCTTGCTTTGATGTGCGTTGATCTCGATGGTTATTAAATATAAATAAGCTTTTATTTGTTATGGCTAAAAAAAAGGGCCTGCTACAGCTGAATGGCTCTCAGTTTGGCTTTGAGAGCTCGTGACACGTAAGCAACGATAAATGCAAATATCGGGGTATCGGGGAAAAATCCTTAAATCGCTTTGGCAATTTAAAACTGTTCATCTTCATAGAAATAGTTGACAATTGCATTTAATTTGATTAAAAAAAAAGGGGTAAACAAGAAGAGAAACATTAGTTCAGACATTACGTCAACATGCGTAAGTAATTCCCATTGGAAAGTCGTCAGTGAAAACAACGAAAGTTCCGTTTGTTTTTATAAACAACACATAAAATATTAATAAAGGCGACCCTGACATATGGCAGCCACGTGCTCCCCATATATCTTGATGTACACAATTTTTTAGTATCCTCCAGACTTGGCAAACACTAATGTGCCCCGGCCAAATTCGAAGGCTGGAAACCTTTTAAGAGGCTCCCATTAAACTTGTCTCCGCTATGAAACAAAATGGCGCTAAGGACACCAGCCCACGCACACACACACACACACACACACGAGGTTATCACAAACATATATATATTCAGGAATCCCGGAGCCGTCGGGTTATTGCTAATCAACTCACGTTTTCGCTGCTCGTTTCAAAATGTATTTTGTGACGCCATTTTGAACTGAACTCGAGTCGAACGTCTGGCGGCGCCGCCTTATCACCCGGGGCTTATCAAATCCATCGCGATACCAATGTCCCAGTGTCCCAGTCGAAGGTGCCGAGGACACTATTACATTTCCGCCTAATAGTTGCTCGCTGTCAGGCGCTGATTAAAACGAAGTTGGCTCAAGTACATCCGTCAGTTGTTCAGTCAAGTCACGCATTGGATTGTGCTCGTTTCGGGGGATCCCCTTTCCATTCCTTCCCTTCCAGGGGTTTTATTTTATTTTTACATTTAGCTGCGAGCCTTTGTCTCTGCAGTGCATTCAATGCTATCTGTCAGCGGCATGCGAACCCATTTGATTTACTTTTTCCTCTTAAAGAAATCAAACTTGAGAACGTCGACCGTAGGTCGTCACTCGTATTTTCGGGGGCCGGAGTGAGCTTTATTACTGCTGCACTGCCTGCGAAGGTTTTACGCTTTTGTTTCACTTCACAAAGGAGCGCCGCAGGATATAGGCGGAGCACAGTGGGTCGCATTGGAATGGCCACAAATAGATTGTATAAAAAATAAGGATTTGGAAAATAATAATAGTAGCATTTTTGGATTCATATGTGGAGTATTTTAATTCAAATGATTTTTAATTACTCAACATATTTCTTACTCCTACGAATAAATCCGTTATAGTTCTGAATTATTTTTTGACTTTTGAAACATCTCTTTGATAATACATTTGCATTGCCTCTCGCTTCTGTCCTGAGATTATATTTTCGTTTCTTATTTGGCCCGGACAGTGGCTCGTGGGTTTTTTTTCCTTTGCCGGCTGAGACTGTCTCCAAAGAAAATTCCGAAATACGAATATGACATCTCTGCTGTCAGGCGACTTTATTATCTAGACTCCGGCGAGCCGAGGCGAGCGGATCTGAAGTGAACTGAACTGGGCTGTCAGTTGCAGGCGATTCCCTCCGCTGACTCTGCCACAATCGAAGGCCTGACTTTGCATATATACACCAGTGCCTTGTAGTATATATTTGGCTTAATCCTTGGCCGCCCTGGGTGAGAGCTGTCCACCTTTTTCGTGTCGAGGCGGCTGAAACGAAAGTATGCGCAGGGGCCGGCTGAAATGCCACAATTACGATTTAAGATTGCCCGGCACAAATAATTCCATTTGGTCACGTGTCATAAATACAGTTGGCAGTGGCTTTTCCAGCACGTTTCCCGGCAACTTTCATGCACATATGCCATGCCGTTCGGGGGCGGCGAATCTAATTTTCCGCAGATTTCACCATGGACTTTTGTGCCCAGACAATGACCTCGTCCTGACCGCAGATACTGCAGACCGGAGTCCGGAGAGCGGAGAGCGGAGAACGGAGTGCATCGGGCGGTGGCTTACTTATCCTTGTCGCTCGGCTGGACACGGGATTGGCCCCGTTGCTACCTCGCCCGAATCTAATTTGCATGTCCCACCCTCCGGCTCAAGGACTCCCCGATGACTTGGCCAGAATCGAGTGGCCTGTCGGTGCCGGGACTCGTTTTGTGCGCTGCTCCTGCCCGGTTGGCCCAAATGACGGTCCTGTCTTCGATGCATTAACCCACAAAGTGTAGATACAGATGCAGCTGCAGCTTTAGCCATAAAATTGGCCCAGCCAGAGTTTAAGTGCCTGTCGGTTGACAGATTGAGCTGGTTTCGGTCAAATCGAGAGGCTGTCGAATTGGAGTCGATTGCCTGGGCGAGAGTTTCCACCGCAATTCTGTAAATTGGCCACAAGGATACACGAGGTAAGGTCTGACTTTAAGTACCTTAAAGACCTCGTATTCCTTGGTTAATTGATTGTTTTTTATTTACCAATCGAAAGAAGATGTCATGTGGATGCGCAGGAAATTGCACAAAAACCATTTAATCCACTTATTACATGCTAAATACTATTGCTTCATTTTAAACGCTTTCGTGGGGGCATTTATCATTGCCAGCAGATCCTCTCTCACGCTTTTAGCCAGCCATAAATTTTGCCCAGCGGCATTGTCCTGCTGCTACTGCCTTTGCTTTTGCGTTGCAGCCTTTGAAATGCCAGTTCAAGTTGCCCCATAAGTGGCTTAAATGTTGAATTTCAAATACAATGCGAAAGGGGTTAAGGGGAGGACAGGGAAAAAGGAGAAAACTAAAACAGGACACATGGCCGTGCCGGATGAGGGCAGGACGAGCTGTTCGCATTGTGCCGAGTGCCAAGTTATGGGCCTGGCCTCCTCGCATCGCCATCGCCATCGCCGTGTGCCATGAATGTCCTTATAAATTGTCTGCAATGTTAAATGTTGCATGTGTCTACCCCCTAGACAGCCCAACTCCCACACAGCGAAAAATCCAGGATATATGCATAAATCGAAGTTTGAACTTATCGGACTGGCATCTGTGACTATAATATCTTTATTTAATTACCTCTGCAATATATTATAAGACCTTGATATCCACGCTATGATTTTGTTGTGTTGTGTTGACTGTAGTTTAAAATTTATTTGAATTCTTACGCTTACTGATTTTGTATACCTATTTCTGATAATAAAGCCTTTAATTCACTTTTAAGAATTTTAAAATCTAAATTGTTACTATTTTTGAGGTAAAAAATAATGTGCAAAATATATTTCAGTGCTCCTTCCGAGTCCCAGCCACTAGCTGCTCGTGTGGGTTGGTTGCCTTTGACTTTGGCTGCAGTTTTGCCTGCAGCTCAGGAATTTATGGCTTTGCCTCTGGCAGACTAGTGTGTGTGCCGGTGTGTTGTTGGGCCTGCCAGTAAGCTGGTGTGCCAGTCTCCCGATGTGCCGGTGTGTGGGCCACTAATCAGCACACGTTTTAGTTCTGCCGTTGCAGGAAGTGGAAGTTGAAATTGTTAAAAGCAATAAAGCTAATAAGTGATGTGGCAAATGTGCGGCCTCGCTTTGGTTTCTCTGTCTTTGCAGACTGAGAGTGTGTGGTGTGTGTGTGTGTGCGAAAAGCGGGCCATTTCCCATTTTCTATTTTCCATTCCCATGTCCCCACTTCCCCTTCGTGAGTAAAAGGAGCTGCGCTCGCCATTCCGCTCACGTGTCCATCGCTAGTTTTCGAGTCCGTTTCCACTGCTGGCACGGGAAATCAGCAATTAGTGGCAGACCCAACGCCCCAAGCACGAGGACCCGGTTAAGAGCGATTACCGGGCGTAGTAGTGGTCACATTAATAGCTCTTTTCTAGCAGTCTTTGAGTGGATATTTTATAGATCCACCAGGGCGTATACGTAATATTATTTATTTTGTTTTATTTAAGCTTTCTTGACCAATGATTCACTTCTGGCGAGTTAATTAGGTAAAAATGCTATCATTATATTCTGAATTAGACGTTTTAATAAAAAAAACACAAGACTATGTTAAGCTGCTATTGCACTGACCTCTAGTGTTGCATGTGTGATTGGGCGGATGAGCGCGAGTGTGTGTGCGGGGCGGGCACGCATTTCCGTCAGCGCCAACTACTTCCGGCCGCTCAGTGCACTTTGACTTGGCTCCTGCCAGGACACTTGGATACTTGGAAGCCAGGACCAGGAGCCAGACCAGAGGCAGTGCCAGTGCCAGTGCCAGAGCCAGACACCTACCCTCCTTGTTGGCCATGGCTTTGTGCGGCCTGCCCGTTCTGGGCTGTGTAATTTTATGACTAATTAGTCAGCTAGTACGTCAAGTTGGTAACTACATAAACAGCGAAGCGACGACTCCGTTTAGCCCAAGTCTATGGCCGATCGTTGGGCGTGGCCATTTATTTGCCTTGCTGCGCTTTTAATTGCTTGCAAGCAATTTCTTTAGCCTTTTTATGGCATGTCTCGGCTGGCATTACAGGAACAGCAGCATCTGCAGCAGCAGCAGCTTCCGCGGAAGCAACATCTACGAGCAGGAGTTGCAACACCAACACAGCCCCCGGTGTGTCTACAAAGTTGAGTTGCAGTTTTAGTTGGCTCTGGCTCCTGCTCTGGCTCGGGCTGTGTTTTGTTTTATTTTGCCATGCTTTTCTTTGTTGCCCGCTTTTTGCATGCTTTGTTCTTGTTTGGCTTTGTGTAATTTTGCATCATAAAACACAGAGAGCACAATGCACCGACCACGGAAGACATGCAGCCGTCTTTCTGCAGCCTCTTTGTGGTCGCTTAAAGCCGACTTTAAATCGGTTAATCAAGCTCCGGGCACCGATATCAAGTTCTGCCTTTATTGCTGATGCTTAATTCCTTGTCCTTCCTTGTCAACAGGTAAGAATTGATTTGAAATCCTTAAATAGATTTAAATACATTTTGTATAGGAATAAATAAAAGCAAGATTAGGGAGTTATTAATCAAAGAAGCAGGAATGTCAAATTACGAGCGGCTCCGAGAAATGTTGTTCAATTAACAACTGACCAAGAGACGACAAATTATTTCCGCTACCAAATGAGCCACTTCCGTGGCAGGACCACACCCATCGCTCCCACGAAAATCAGACGAAAGTTGCGCCAGGACATTGGCGTGTTGAATTTAAAAATTCGCGCCACATACACGAAAGACTGCAGGACGGCGAAAAAAATTTAAATGACAAGCAACTAATGGGAATTGCCAACAATTTCGCAGGGAAGGCGCCAGGGTGCAGGTGGCGCAGAAGTTCGCCACCTCTGGCCAACCTTTGCATCGAAAATCAGCTAACAACACAACAAATGGCTTCATTTATTTGCGTCTTTTGTGCGATGTTGCACGGAACTTCCGGCCACCAGGTAGAAGGTGGAAAGACAAGGACGCGGAAAAGTAAAAGCAGCTAAGGAAAACCTGCCAAGTGGCGGGGCAGATCCTTCCCGGCTTAGATCCTTCGCCCCGCCAAATCTGTAAGTGTGCAAAGTTTACACTGAAAAGGTTGCCGCCTCTGCGAGCAGTAGCAGCGGCGAGGAGCGTAAAGAAACATAAACTATTTATATATAGGAGCAAGTTGCAGCTGCACTTTGCAGTGATTGAATGGCCAACACCGAAAGCCGTTAATGTGCTTGGGGTTTTTCATTGAGATAAACTTTCGGTTGGCCGGAAGGACCGCAGGAAAGTCGCACTTTAAAGTTTTCGCTTTCGGCAAACAGAACTCAAGCCTTGGTCTCCAAGAGGTTTTTCTCTGGCTGTGAGAAGCATAAATAAATCGGAAATACAATTAACATAATTGAAATAATTTGTACCTGTTTAAAATTATATATTATTTTTATCTGCTAATTTAAAAATAAACAACTTTGCGCTGAATTACTTATGATAAAATATTTATTGTTTTCAAGAACACTTTCGGTTGCAAGCCCTGCATTTCATCTAGAGAATTTGCTGGAGACTCTCCTCGAACTCCAGTCGGTGCTGATCAACTTTTTCAGATCCATCTCCTCTAAATTGACCCTCATGCAGACGTCTATGAACAGGCACAGTTCCAGGTTCTTCATCTTCTTGGCCAGCTTAAAGGCTTCGGCCAGGGTATCTTTTTCTCGCTCGATCTTGCCCACAATCGCGTGGGACTTGCAGATGACCATCAGACTCAGGAAGCTCCACACATCACTATTGCACTGAGCAGCCTCTGTGACAGAAATTTGAGATTTCAATTGATTCTTTGTGACATTTTACTCACCATCCAGAGCCCGGCGGGCCAGGGAGCAGGCTGCGTCGAATGAATTGTAATCGAGGTGCGCCTGAGCCAGCTCGTGAAGCAGATAGGCGCGTTCCAGGGGATACTCAGTGAACCGCATTCGCTTCTCCAAACTGGCTACTTTTTTCCTGTAGAATATGTAAGTTGAGGTTATTAAAAAAGACTCACCACTCAAACAATTGAACTCACATAAATTTCTCTGCCTTGGGATCTGTCACGCTGGATTTCGGAACAATGAGCTTGCTCGGTCGCTTTGGCTTCGTGGCTTTCGTTTCATCAATGTTCTTATTTGGCAGCCCAAAAAGGGTCAACATCCGTTGTTTACCCTGCAGTACCGTCAAATTGCTGGGAATTTTGTATTCATTAATGCGGGCTAAACCCAGGTAGTTGTAGACCTCATTAGTGAATTCAAATTTCCATGGCATTACACGGTTCGTTTTGGTGACGACGTAGTCCCCCATGACCCCTTCAATGAACGTTGTGAGCTTCTAAGGAGTAAACCAGTCAGCTTTATAATCGAAGACATAGATGTCTCTCCACGTAGACAATTATATTTACAAGGTCTTAGCTGTATTACTAGACACTTAAAGGGTACTAACACACTTTAATATATTCAAATTTCCCGATTATTAATTAGATATTAGCTTCAGGGGGCGTTATTCAATTTATACCTATCCCCGAATCTGGAAAACCTACCTCGAGTTCTCCAGCTCGTACCAGCAGTCGAATGGTGCGCAGGATCTTGTAAATATTCCTTCTCGTCTGGTACTGGATGCGGTACAGATTTTCCTCCTTTTGCTTGTTGTAAAGCGCCTCGTTGGGAAACTTTTGCTGATTTAGCGAGTACATCGGACACCGTGTGTGCAGCATTTTCTGATGGTAAAATATTAACGAG
This sequence comes from Drosophila seguyi, assembly GCA_008042675.1. Classification (NCBI taxonomy): domain Eukaryota; kingdom Metazoa; phylum Arthropoda; class Insecta; order Diptera; family Drosophilidae; genus Drosophila; species Drosophila seguyi. The sequence goes on from VNJU01002391.1 coordinate 31,071, forward strand.
AATTATTGATATGGGTCTGAAATTATTTGCCACACGAACCGTCAGAGTTCGAGCTGACTTGTAGTTGGATTCCACCAATTTCTTCAAGTGCACTGATGACTCTTTCCAGTGTTCAGGATGCACATTGGGATCGCTTCGTAGCTTCTTCAGAAACTCCACATCCACCCAGGCTCTGTTCAGATATGTCGCGTTATAAATCTTGAAATACCGGTCGCGCCGGGCTTTTTCCAGTGGAGACAGACATATTTCCTTGGATTTAAATTTATGTATACTGTGCGGAATCTAGTTTCCTTGGCATATAGCAACCTCTTTCTCCGCTATGCTGACCACATCACAGGGTTCCTTGACATTCTTGGGCTGATTGGCCTGGCTACTCAGCATGCGATTGACCAGCCGGTCAACTGGTATCGTAGCTACGTCTGACAATGTGTCACGGAAGTTTTCACCCAACTGCGAATGCGGCATATTATTATATAGTTTTTAGAAAGCATAATTTTGGCTGCAATTCACCGGCTTCCGGGTTTCTTCGAGGTATCCCCCAGTCATGGATGCACTCGCTTAACTTACCACATTCAGACGATTGATGATGGGCACGGCCTGAACCGTGCTAAAGCGTCTCCGGTGGCGGTGCAGATTCACATTGGCGTCCTCTAGCCGATTCGACTCGTATAGGGCGTCGCAGACCTCCAGACTGATGTGGGGACTAAGGACCGGGGGCTGTTGCTTCAAAAGCAGATCTGAAAGTGCAAACGAAACTAAGATATGCTTGGGCGTGCCCCACCAGCACCCGATCTGACCTTCGGCCTTGGAGCAATCCTTCAGAGCCTCCGGCGCTAGACCCATTGACCGCTTCAGTTGGCTGCGGCGCATCAGAGCCCTCGCGTTGAAGGGCTTCAGATCCAGGGAGTTGTCCACATAGGCGAGGGCGGTTGAGAACCTGCGCTGCCGGGAGAGATACACGCCCCAGTCGGAGTGGATGCTGGCCTGGCGATCCGGAGACCACGGATTTATCTCCCAGGGTGGCAGGTGCGGCTTCACTGCGGCCTCCGGCGCCGGAAGGCTGTCGATTTCACTTAAGCGGCTGGACATGGCTTGTTAAGATATCAGAGATCGCAAGCAAACAACAAGAAGTATAAACAGTAGATATAAAAAAAAACAGGTAGTGTAGTGTAATTTTTATTTGTTATTTATTTTTTATCTGACGTTTGGGTACGAACTTGAAGCATACAAACGTACATATCTACTCAAGGGACCTTATAAATTTCGCAAGAAGAAAGATATGTAATATATACAATCACAAAGGAAGAGTCATCAAAATTATGTCTTAACCAGGAAAGAGTACTAATAATCGCTGGAAAATAAATAAAAACAGGTTTATGGTATGGTTCCTAAACGGGAAAGGGAACATTCTTTCCTCTAGGATAAGAAAGCGGGTGCATTTATTTTCCTGTTTAGAGACGCCTAGAATATATTTCGACATAATTAAATAAGTAATTAGTTTGCTTTTTTTGACATATTGGAAGCACCGAAGGGAATTATATTACAGGATTTACCAGCTCCAAAATGGCTTCTTCTGGCTAAGGTTATAACTTTCAGCACGAAAATTAAGCGTCGAGCACAAAAGAGATTTCTACAATCTAGAATTTCTTCGCTTTGGGTTATGGCTTGGCGCTCGCTGAAACATAATCAGCGTCTTACGAGATCCATTACCGCAAAACCGAGCCTCACAGCGAGCGGGGAAAAATGTTTTTCCAACTTTTTCGCCCAACTTTGTGGCACTAGAGCGGCTTCCACGGGATGGACGGTAGTGCAAAGTTGCGCAAGCCAGGCTCTTATCCAATTAAGTCATAACTCAATATGTGCTGAGAGATATGCACTTGGCCATTACTTAGGCAAAAGGCAAAAATTTGCTCTAATAACTTTTGAGTTTGCGCTTTCTTCCGCCTTCTTTGCCGTCGCTTGCCAGGAAGATAATTTTCACACCAGCGCCATGTAATTTTCCCTTCTGGAGCGAAGTTTTTTGGCCAGCAGATTTTAGTTTATGCAGAGCAACAGCTTCCCATCTCCGCACCTCCGTGCCCCATTCCCATCCGCATCCGCATCCCAGTCCCCGGGCTCCTGCTCCCTTTTCCCTTTTATGGCACCAGCGAGACGCTGCCACAACTCATTTGGCATTGACCAGGATTGGACGTTGCCGCAGTCCTCCGTGACTGTGTCTACGGGCAGGGCTACTGGGCTGTATCCAGTACCCAGCTTGATCTCCCGGCCGAGCTCCATCCACATCCGTAGCCCACATCCATCTGCCGTTGAGAGAGCGCGCGCATAAATTATTCATTTGTAATGTGCAGCATCTCTGGCCCTTAGTCCTGTACAGAGAGAAAAGACTGGACATAAACTTCAAATGCGGGGAGCAAAATGTAGAAAGTATGCCCTAACATATTTTAGAATTAGGAAAAAGCAAAGGACTTTTTATCGACTACTGCATGGATTTATATAAATAATGTGTTAATAATCACCAGTTCTTTAGAGTTTTTCTCACTGTACAGACTCAGTGCCCGGATCTGGAGTCTGGAGTCTTGGGCCAAAGTTCTGTGTGCACTTTTGGCACAGGATATGACACTGACACTCAGCGCCGGCGCTCGTCCTGCGTCAACAACTTCCTTGGCTGCTGCTGGCGTTTACTTTGGTTTGTAATTTCCTTCTGGAGCTAGGGCCGTGGCTAAAAGAAAAACACCAAGAAATGCTACGAAACCCCAAGAAGTGCACGGGAACATGACGATTGCAGTTGGACCTACCTCCCTACCCACGTACCGAGTCCCTGTCCCATTCCGTCATGGTGCTCGTCCTTTTCTGGTTTACCGCTCTCCACCGGGGAACTGCTCCTGCTGCTGCTGCTGCGGCAATAGAAAACTTTAAAGTTTGCTCTCCTTTTTGTGTGTGTCAAAAGTTTCATTTGTGAATTGAAAAATTATTTCTAGTTGCATACATGCAGAGTGTGTCATTTGCAGGAGGGTCGCCCAGGACCTCTGAACTCTGGCAGCGAGGCGAGCAGCCCAGCAGCCCAGCAGCCCAGCAGCTCAGCAGCCAAGCTCATTGACAAAATAGAAAGTTGTTGACTCGGTTTCCTTTCCAGTTTCCGAGCATAAGTTTTCAGCCGGCAACTCTTTTAATTACACGCACACACCCGGCCCGCTTAAATTTTAATACTAGGTCTGGCCTGATCTCCTCAAACCGTAAACAGTGGTGAAGCCCCACACGGAGCGGCATTAATTAATTAAAAACGTAATGGAGTAAGGTCTAAGGCTCTGGCTAAAGCGGCGCGGCAGAGCCGGGTAATGAATAGGTGGCTCCTGCATGCAATGCCCACACCTGGCTTAATGTGTGTCACCGAGGCAAAAGTTAATTGCCCCAGAATAAATTCTGGAGTAACGCAATCTAATAATAAGGAATTATGCAAGATTTAAATAACATTATTCTGAATGCAATTACGGTTTTAAATTGAAGCTAGTAGTTTAGCAACTGGCAAGCTAAAAGTGCGGACACTGCGCTCAGCTAGAAATTAAGTAAATTAAGTTTCAAATGGCACGCAGTGAGCACAAACTTCTTCTAACTAAAACGAATTTTCCAAAATATTTAAAAAAATATAAACGAATAGTAAAAAAGGTATTTTATAAATGTATATTTTTGTAAAGTTTTTCTGTGCTTCATTTTGTATACTTATATTCCTTATTATTGTCGTAAAAATAGTTCGCTTTAATAATAACCAATTATAAACCTCGCTTTAATAAAGTAAACCGCTCAAAAATAGCAAGAACTCTAAACATATTTTTAATTTAGGCAGTAGTTTGATTTGAAACGACTTTGTTGACTCCGCTTGACCACAAATTTGTCAACAGGCATGGCAACCGCACACACAGACACCGAAATCATGGCCGAAAGCCGCAGACACGCACGTGCCACGCTAAGCCGGAAACGGAAACACGCCATGTGAGTGCCCGCGTGCGCCTGTGTTTGTGTGGGGTTGTTTATTGACATTTGCACAGTCTTTGGCAATTATTTAGTTACAGCTTGTTTATTTGCGTCGACGCAAAGCGGATGCAAAACTTTCCTGCTTTTGAATGTGTTCAAAACAAAAAATCACAAAATGTGGGCTTCGCATTAGTTTGTGGCCGGTGCACACAGCGTTCCGACGGATGCACAGGCGAGTCAACTGGATAGAAACGGAAGCGTGGTGACAGCTCATAAAATCCTTAAACTAGCATAATTAAAATATATATTGTTATTATCTGTTGCTCTCCCCGGCCGTGGAACCCTGTTGTGGCCAGCCCAATTAAGAGGCCAAACGGGACGAGCTACTTACTGCGCTCTCATTTTGTTTGGATCGACAAACATTAGACCGGTAGCACTGAGAGCTCTTAATGATTAAAAAAATATTCCAACAAAAAATATATACTGCACACAAATAAAATAAAATTAGCAGTGGTTAGAATCAGAGTTTCAAAACGAAATCTAAACAATTTAAATTAGATTATCCAATTGTATTTAATTTTTTCAAGTGTGCCTTACCCCTCAAATCAGGGACTCTCTCTCTTGTAGCTCATAACCATGCCAGTGCTCGCCTGCATGTGACAGGACACTGCCTAATTAAAATGGCAAATCGACGGCCGCAAACAAGGATTTTGGCAACACTCGTCGGACGCTGGCAACAGCAGCAACAGCAGCAACAGCAACAGCAACAGCAGCAGGAGTACAAGCAGTACAAGCGAATTGAGATGCAAATTTATGCACCGCCTGTCAAAAAAAAAAGAAAAAAAAAAACAAACGGAAAATGACCGAAAAACCCAAACCTCTTCGAACCCCAAAAACGAACCGTCCAAATTATGCGGATCCGCACACACACGGACGCATTTAGCAGCAGATACGTTCGCACATCTGCGGGTCCTTACACAGGCGTCCATGCTGCATTGCATTTTGGCCAGTTTCGAAATATATTTAAATTTGATTAACGATTTGGGCTGCGCACTTGTCGTCCCAGACGAAAATTGATTGGTTGGCTGGGTTCCCCAGCAACTTTTAGGGTCAAAACTTTATGCGGTAATTAATTTTCATATGCTTTAGCGGGTCAATACTGCAGTTGGGTGGCCATTCATTAAATTGACATCAACGGTAATGCCAGTAACGAAGTTGCTCCATGCAGCTTGTAGTTTTCGTATTCAACTGTTCTCTCTTTAAATTTAGCAACCATTTTTGTGTAGCGTGAGTTATTGGCCTGCAGAACGAGTTGACCAGGATTATCTTCATGTGCCGCTCTATGTGTCTCTGTAGTACTATGTAGTAGCACTGTGTGGTCCCTGAAAGCCCGGCAGCCATTGACAGGCTCCGCGAGAACATCGCACTCAGAGGGGCCCGAAGCACCATTGAAGTCCTGTCGGCGGTCTGGCGGCGAAGGCCGTGTGCTGGTCGAGGGTCCTGCATGATGGCGCGTCTCTCCTTCCTGTTTATGGCTGACCGACACTTGTCATACTCCGTGGCATGTAAAAATGGATGGCCCTAGATGGCTCTACTCCGAGCCGCTGGAGGATTGCATTTTTAAAGAGAGCTCGGCGGCCGCCGGTCGCCAGTCGGTACATAAATTCGGCTGCAAAGTGTCGTGTCCCGCACATAGATCAGTGTCCTCTGTCCGCCCGTCCGGCATGTGGGTTCAAGATACCAATGCGGCGGACTGGGCTCCGGCTCCTAAAAGAGTCATTTTGCGGTTTGGCAATTAAGTCAATGTTAACGATGCCGACACCGAGACTCCCACGCAGACGGGCACAAGGACACAGGCACAGATTCAGTTCCAGATAGACTCGCAGGAGCAGATACAAATACAGATACAAACAGTCGGACGAGACACATTCGTTTCGGTGGGGAAAATACGTAGGCAGCAATAATTAATTAGATACACAATAAATTACTCATACGCCAGCGGCAGCGGCAGCCCACAAGTAAAAAGAGAGGCAAAACGAATCTCTATTTTTTTGCCGAAGGCTGGCAATGATGGAGCATGTGGGAGCCGCAGGACTTGGCAACAATTTATGTTGAATTTGCAACCTCTGGGTATTCGTTAGCATCCCTGGTTATTCATTGCACACACTTACATGAGACTCACTCATGAAACAAGACTGCTCGCCTCTCAGCTAAGCTGCAAGAAAAGTCTGAAAATATAATGAAGATGCTATTAAATTTTAGATGCTATGATCACTCGTATGGCACATCTATGAAGAAAGGTAAATTACTCTTTTTACTTCATATATTAAGATGTAAGCTAGAAATTAAGCATCTTTATTTTCCGCAGTGTACCAAAGAGACACGCTGGTGGAAAAGCAACAAGGAAGGAGCTCAGAAATCACAGAACAAAGTAAAACCGGCGGAGACTGGAGCAAAAACGGCACAGATTGCATGAGACGAGGAAATACGACAACAGAGAGCGCGGGCAAAGGCAACAAGAACTATAATTTCCTAAAGGACTTAATTATTTTATAATAAGCACATGGCGCCGGGGGAGGGACGAGGGGCTTTTGCCCGACTGCAGCGGGCAAGGCGGCAAGGACGAAAGGATGCCGCGCAAATGCAGCGCAAAAGTTGCAAAGTTTTTCTCCACTCAACAATCGGTCAAAGCAGTGGAACGAGGTGAATCGCCAGAGGGACGAGGTAAAATCCCGGGCATAAATAGTGAAAATATTACAAATTCTTGTTTGCTTTCCTCGAGCTCCGCCAGAAACCGTCCGGCTTCCTTTTTTTGTTTTATAATGAATTTATGGTTGGGCGAATCTGAGCAATTAATATTGATTTGCAAGAGTTGTTGCGGCTCTTTGGCCAGCATTCGGTTACGGTTTTTAGCCAGGTTCAAGACGTGGTCAAGCAAGCGTACCTCGAAAAAAATAAATAAGACCTAAGAGGGATCCATGGCAAAACAGAACAGAGAGCACAGCCTCAAGGAATAGAGATTTTCTCGGTTTCCTCCCATTTAAATACCTTCCTCGCCCCCCATTAGCTGCACGTTTAAGTTGACTTTGTCTTATTTAATTAGCACTTGAGTCGAATCTCGATTAAAGCCTCATTTGCATAAACTTCAATCTCTCGTCGCTGAGGCGACGAAATTTCCATTTCAGGGCACTTGCCATAACATTAAGCCTGCATAAATTCGCATTACGCATACGCCCAGTGTGCCGGCGCCCAATGTGCCAGCGCCCAGTGCCAGGGCCTGCGGCAAACACGGACAAACATTTAAACACTTCAAAAACAATATAAATTCATTCAGAGCACGGTCGGCCATATCCCCACTATAACCATAAGCAATAAAACACACAGACCGCCACGCAGACATCGGATAGGCCAGGCCAACAACAATGTCGCCGACAACGCCAACAACAATGCATAAATAAAGACCAATGCCAAACAATTGATACTTCGGCCAAGGGAACAGAGAGCGACCGGCCATTGAACAATTTGTACGAATTTATATGTAACCAAAGAGCAGGGTGGTAGACAGGCAACAACTAAACATTGAAACAAACATGCTCAAATGTCCTGGGAGTGGGCCAGGATAGGCCCTGGCCAGTGCAGCCACTTAAAAGCGGTAGACTGTTAGCTTATAGCTTAATTTAATTTAGTTTACTAATTTCTATTCCTTATTTTCAATTCTCAAATAGAAGAATGATCAGAAAATATTTTTAAAGGGACTCTTTAAACATGAGTATTACTCATATATTTCTTAATATTTTCACTTCAAAAGCCTTATATTTTTTGAGGCAATACTCGTCCCAAATGGGACTATCTTGTCAGCACTACTCTGGCATTAGTCCCAGCAATATCTCCAGCTTCCGTTCCTGTTCCTTTTCACAGCCAAACCCCAGCCAATTCATTTGAATTGCAAAACAAACACGAGAACAGACCGAACGTTGACGACATTGGGGCTACTATATAGCAGTTGGTCGGAAGTCCGGCTAAACGAGCTTAATCATGTTGTAAATTTGCATAATTTGACGTGTGTGTGTGCGTGAGAGAGAGAAAGTGTAGACTCAGGAGGGGCATCAATGGCCCAGGGAATATGGCCAAATGTATAATGCACCTTCCTCGTAATGGCTCCAAATTCTTGCCGACACACAAATAGTTATTTCATAATAAAAAAAATAGCCTAGAAATTGCTTTACTTGTGTACACTTAAATTTGAATTTAATTTAGGGTGATGTGTTATACCATTCTATTAAGGCTTATCTATTACACTTTATCATAGCTATAAACCATTAATAAACAAAGAAAGTAGAAGAATTATATTTAAGCGTAGGTTAGAGCAATTTTGTGTATCTTTTTTGAACAGTTTTCGTTATGCCATATTGTCCGTAATTCAACAAAATCTACCACAAAAACAAACCAATTTATTTCAATCAAAGCTTATTTCGTTAATACCCTAATCGTCTCACTATTCATACTAATATCAGCATTCAAATGCAATCCTTAGAAAATAATCCGCAAATCATAACCCTTGCATACGCTTAAATGGGAATTTAATTGCGGTAATTAGCACAGCTCGGAGCTGCTTTGTCGCTCCCCGAATGTCACTTCTTATAAACAAGAGGTTTAAGCGAGTTGGATTTGCAACTTTTCCGCACTCGTGTGCAATGCCATGGTGCCGTCTCATTGCACAATTCCATTCTAAACTGTCATATAAATGTGATTATATCGACCCCCCGAGATCCCGCCGCAGTCCGTGTCTGTCCCACTTTGTGACAGCTTAATTGAAGGTTATGCGTGACCACAGTCCGGGGCCAGGACTAGTGTGGCCTTCACAATAGAGCTTTGTCCAGGACCCGGATCACGCATCCAATTGCATCAAATGTGGTTACACAATTGGCCAGGTTATTAGAAGTAATTACTTCCTTAAAGCATTAAAGTCTATAGAGAAATTTTGAAACACTTTAGTATACTTTCGGTTTATTAAAGTTTTATCTTTAACTCAAACTAAGCCCAAAACCCTTAAAGTTGTTACTATGTATCGCTTGAAATGTTGACCAGAGGACTTCGCTCTTGCCAACTGAATTGTCCTCCGCGTAACTAACAGCTTCCCGCCCCTTAAAAGCTTGTCAGTTAATAGAAAACAAGTGACACCGCCTCCAGCCAGCTTCATAATTAAGTCCAAATGAACAGGGCGCCCAATGCAGGCAGCTCGGCCTGACCCCGGCCATGGAGGGTACGGGTCCGGGGCCAGGACCAGGACCAGGACCAGGACCAAGACCAGAACCAGTTGAGTACATGCAAGTGTTTGCAGTTTAATGGAATTTTTAATTTGGGCCCGCGCGACGGAGCTTCTGAGCTGGGAATAGCTGACATTATTACAAATTTTTTACTATTATTAAAAATGCAGAAAACATTAAAAGCGACACAAAATTTGTAGCCGAAAGTCGTGGCAGGGCAGCTGGGCTGGGGCGGGGCAGGATGATTACTTAAGTCGACATGGCTCGCAATCTCCTTCGGAGGTCCGGCAGCCAGTGCACAAGGAGTTCCAGCAGAAAGACCACGGCACTGGCCATTATGGCGAGGAGCAGGGTGAAGAGTGCCGGGGCAAAGTGCTCGAGATCCACCTCGGCCTTGGAGGCCTTGTACAGGCTGCAGTCCGGCCGTCGCACCATCCACTTCTTGTCGTTGTACTGCTTGAGTCCGGTGGCGTGAAGGTGGAGCAGAGCATGGGCCAGGTGCTCCCTCCACGGCGAGCCCTTGGGCATCACTGATCCCGTGGTGTAGGTGGGGTTGAACTTAATCTCCTGGAGATCACAAAACTTTCCCTCGTCCATCTGGAGGTGCAACAGCAGCCGGTATATGCGATCGATGGCCGTGTGAAAGGCAAAGCGTCCTTGGATGACCCTCTCGGCGCCCTGCTGAAGCGTCAGGATGTTGCGCTCGCCGGATGTGCAGATCTTCTCGGCATAGACCTTTTTTACGAGCTGGTTGCTGGTGTTCGTAAACATAGCAAAGTTGTAGGATATGTTCTCAATGCCTATGACCAAATTGCTATCGTACAGATCCTGCAGACTGACAATACTCCTCGGACTCTCCGAGAGCAGGGAGCCCACTATGAAGGCTCCGTAGAACTGCATCAGCATGAAGCTGAAAATGCAGCTGGAGCTGAGCAGTAGTCTGGTGGAAAATAGACGGAAAAGCTCAGTGGTGGGACCCTGCTGAAGGTACGTCTCAAGCATGCTAAACCACACGAAGGACAGGCGGCTCTCCACGTGGGACCCCTGCAGCAGCCTCTCCTGCCGCACGTGCAGCAGCAGGAGCAGAGTGCTTCCCGTGACCAGGGCGACGACACACCACCACACCTGGTTGCTCAGGGGCTCGAAGAATATATTCCGGATGTGGCTGTGCCGCGGGTGGCGGAAGATGAAGTGGATACTGCGGGTGGAAAATCAGTCAGCGATTCGACTCCAGTGGGATTAGCTTACTCCTGGGTGTGCAGCACCGCCGAATACTGGATGTAGGGCTGCCTGTCCAGCACAAAGCGCATGGGACACACGGCGAAGTCGGCGGCGCCACTCGTCACCTGACCCATCACTCCGCTCCAGCTGCCGTTCTCCAGTAACTCGCCCCACCTGTCCGTGAAACTGATGGCCAGGCTGCACGGAGAAAAATTGTGAGAATTAAAATGTTCTAAAAAATTTGTTAAGTAGGAATAAGGATTAAGGGACTTCGCGTTTCCTCTTTCATATATAGAGGTAATAGGTACTTTGTTTTAATTAAAACAAATGGGTGGGTAATATATCCAGATTTTGTAGAGTGCCTAAACGGGCTCAGTAAAGCTACCTTGTCGCTGAACACACCCACCTGAAGTTGTACATGCTCTGGATGAGTCTGAACAACTGATAGGCCTTCCGCTGCATGGGATCCCGTTCCTGGAGGTTCACTTCGTCCGCCAGGTAGGCCATGTCATCGAATCCAGGAGGCTTCTCTGTCAACTGGAGCAGGAGAGGAGCTTGGTGAGTGAAAGCTGAGAGGTCCTCCTCCATGTTTACTCACCCCAGTGCTGCCCCGCAAGGTGACTTGGCCGAAGTTTTGCCGACGAATCACCCAGGTGTTTCTGTAATTATCCAAGAGCTGGTAACCTCCCGAAAGTGACCACTGGCCCTTTCTTTCAATTATCAGCGGCGTGGAGGCTTGGGAGCTGATGCGGTAAACTTCGTAAAGCAGCCAGGAAGTGCTGACAACAAAAATTTGCTTTACATTTTTTGTAAATATTTCGCAGTTTTGTATACATGACTCACTTATCCTGACGCCGCAGGAGCACCGTGATGTCCGCATCAATTCCCATGCGGTAGCCACTGAAGTGCTCCTCAATCAGCCGCTTGTCTGGCTGGGATTCGCTGCTGGAGCCGAGAATAAACCACGCCAGCGAATTGTTGAAGTACCCCGCCTCGGAGGCCGCCCGAAGGACGTGTCGCCTCACAAGGATGTGCCGGAAATTCAGCACCAGGACCGCCGTGCGCGGCGACCCGTAGAACATGAGATCCTCGAAATTCTGGGGCATTCCTGGCCGGTAAAATTGCACGCGATAGTTGGACAACAATTTCTGGTGGCATTCAACCTGCCAGTCGCCGTCGCCGTCGCCGCCACCGGCATCGCCGCCGCGAACGACCAGGACCTGGCTCAAGTGCTGCGAGCGCAAAAAGTCCTCGAAGGCGGCCAGCTCAAGGAAATTGGTATTTATGCTTTCAATTTGCGCCACGCATAAAAATGCTGTTAAAATTATAAAAAGCCAAGAAATAACTTTCACTTGCAACTTAATCATTTTATATGGCCACTTTCGCACCGACTTCTTGCGCTTCGGCTTGTGTTTGCTTTGTGCGTGGCTCCTGGCGTTTTTATAGGGTTCCGTTCTCCCCTCTGCATGTGCATAATTTATGCACATTTATCATATCGGTGTATCCTGGACTCACGCAAATTGTGCGCTTGACAAGAAAATTATCGCCAGGATGCATAAATATGTGGTTACGTTGAAGGCAATGTCACTATTGTGCAGCTGTGACTCCAATTAAATTTAAATTATTTTCAGGAAACGCACTACTGGCAGGAAACGACACTGAAATAGTATTGTGTAGTAAGTATGTAATTGTTATTTAATTAAAGAGGACCAACTTGCTGCAGTTTAAAGATTTATGCGGTATTTCTGTGACGGAATATGACTGCTTCGTGTCCGCGAACTCCTCGCCACATCGATCAAATGTGCCTCAACATCGCCTCATCGCCTTCGTTCGACTGCTCCGGAATACCTAGGATAAAGTAAGCTATCCCTTTGCCGGCATATACCAGAAATCCAATAACTAGACGCAACATTAAGCAGGACAAAGCTGGTGGCATTAGCGTGACATTATCCGACTGCAGCCAAGAAGCTGCGAGGAACGGCAGGAACGCGTGTTAGTATCCACGAAAACGGAGCCAAGGTCCTTGGCGTGTGTCCCCTGCGAGTGTGAGAGCGCCCCGGAAAATGTTGCGAAACTCGAAAGCAAATCCTGCAGCTTGCAACTTAATTTCATGGCACGCGGCATGCAACTCGCTGGCAACTTCATTCGGGCAATTTGCCCCACGACAGCTTGCCACGTGCCAGAGGAGGAGCCGATGGGGAAGGCTGGAGATGATGGGATGGCCGAATTGGTGGCCAGATAGAGATAGAGTCCTGCAAGGACTTTAAGACTGCTCCGAAATTAAAAGGAATTACATTCAATTTGTTGACTTTTTTTGCCGACGCGGATGCGGATGGGGGTTCGGATGGGGGCTCGGATGCAGCTTCCCCCTTTTGCTTTTCTCATCTCCTTTGGGCCTTGCTTAGCTGACTTTCGCCGGTAATGACACAAAACATTTTGTGCAAGGCCACATGCAAATGAGCAGCAGAGAACTGAAACAGCAGCGACAGGAACAAGGCCATTCAAATGTATTCATTGTGAGCAGGGGAAATTCCCTGGCATTTTATCGCAAGATTTTCCATCGAAAACGCGAGTTGCCTGCTAAAATATTCTTGAGAGCTGGCATCGCACATGCGGGGAATCACCGGGAAGGTGCTTAAATAAAAGTGCGCATACGCCGTGTTGGCATTAAAGAAAAGGTCGCTTACGCCCAGTTGCACACGTTTAAAAACTGTGTTTTCCTTAAACATTTTTAAATTAATTTGTGCCGTCACGTTTATCTCTACACATTTGGATGTACTTTTTTGCACTACAAGATATTGTTTTACACATTTAACTAACGTCTTAAGTGTGCGGGTCAGTCTGGGCTTAATATTTTCCGCTTCTATGAAAGCAAAACGCTGCTCTTTAAATTCAAAGCATGTACTCTAGGCTCCTTTTCTAATTGTGTGCCCAAGTGCCGGGGAGCAGCACAAAATAAAAAACGAAACATTTTAATTAATTTCGCTGCCAAAACAGAGGATATTATTATTATTATTATTAAATACGATTCTCGTCAAAAAATTAAAATTTTTTCGCTCTCCGCTATATTTTCTTGATAATTATTTTTACGTTTCAACAGCGGGGGATTTTAATTGTAGGTAAGTACTCTGGCAACCGACAAAACTTGTCCATGGGCCAAATAAAGGCAGGCAACAACGAGGAAGCGGAAAATCCCCTGGAGCCATGGAACGAGTCTCGGAATAAATCCCACGAAATGACAACAACAATATGCGACTTTTACTTTTCAGTCCAGACTTGGCAGTAATATTGAATTTAATTTACTTTAATTATGCGAATTCTTCAACTTTTATATTGTAAACAAAATTAGTGAACATTTTTATGGAGAATTCTTTGAATTATTTAGGTGTATCGTACATTCTTGTTGCGTTTTCCAGCTCTTCCGTAACGTTGGATATAGTCCCTCAATTCTTGTTAACTCCACAAGTAGATATAATTATTTCATTAACTGTAATACTCCCAAAGCCGACAATTTCTCCTCCACTTATTGCAGGCTGAAAGTTTGGTCATTGCTAGTTTCCACACTTCACAGCCGCTTAATGCTGGCGCGAACCTTTATTTGCCAAAGGCAGTGGGCCAAGAGTTCCCCGTGCAGCTGGGACTGGGCCGCATAAAGTCAACTCATTATGAAATTACTGCTAAAAACTAAGCTTCCCGAAAGGACGGGAATGACTGGCAGTGGAGAAAGCCGGCGAGGAAAACAAATTAAATTTAATCGATTTGTGAAAGGCTGCCAGACAACAACAAAGGCAACCACTGCAGGCGGGCGGAGAGGCGACTCCGGGCGGGTTGCATGGTAAATTAAGTGGGGGCGTGTTCGCACTGCAGACCCCAGACTCCGGGACTATGGACTCCGGAGCTGGCGCTCTTGGCCACTTGTCGACTCTAAGCGCATTCTAAACAAATTAAAATTCAATTAAAAAGATGAAATGCCATTTCAGGGCTTAAGCTGCACGCAGGAATGGGGCTGCCTGCCAATAGCCATTGCAGTGCAAAATTTGCTGGCTGAGCGAATTGGCCGAGTTTCTGTACTAACGCTCGGCGAAGAAAACTCGTCACACTCAATTCATTTAGCGGCAACACGTTATCGCAGTCGGCCATCATTACTGTCGCTTACAGCCCCCAAGCTGAATCCATGGCAACACGGAGAAAAACAGGCTAAGACGTATTTAGTGTGAGGTGTTTCCAACAAATCTCTGATATTTATTTCGAATTTAATGCTCTCAGTTTCTGGCTATGTTGGTTATTATTCAAATTACTGCCCCTTTGCGTGCCTCAATATATTTTACTTTAACGTCTGCCTTTTATTCACAGTGTAATACCCGCTGCAGTCAAGGCTGGTGTGGAGAATCATTAACGACGCGCTCGTCACTCGAGTGGGACTTGAGCATCATTTCCAATTACGGGGTCTCAATGCAGACGGCTTAGCGGCTGTCTCTGGCGAAGGCAAAGAATTTCCGCTGATGATTTTTGGTTGTGCCCGCATCTGTCCTCCGCCATTCACGGTCATCCTTGTGGCAGCTCTCATTATGGCCACTGCCGTGCCCTTTGGCGGTTTTAGCCGCCAACTTCCATTTGGCCGCCTGTCCTCTGCTGGCTGCATTAAAATCGGCGTCCTCTCAGCTCGCTCCATTACAGATTCCCCTTGTCGGTTCGCCTTCTGTGGATGTCCTTTTTGCGCGTCCTAGGTCTGTTCGATTTGGCTTAATGGCCGGCAGCATGTTGTCACTGCTGGTGCCGTAATGAATTGGCAGCGGACCAGTCGTGGGCGAATCATTTGGCTAAAAAATCCCGCAATTATTTGTGGAGTTTAAGCCGATTAACTCTCTCTCTCTCTTTAAAAATATTAAATAAATCCAGGCTACATAGTCTTCTTATTGCACTACATTTATCAAGCGTTCGGAGGCAATTCCCTTCCAATTTGATTGGCAATCAAGCTGAGGAATACGACGCTCAATGGTCCTCTCGAGGCATCGATCTGGAAATCATCTCTGGTCCAATTAAAGCCAGGTCGCCGGGTCACTTGACGCAATTAAAGGGCCTGACAATCGCCGCAAGTGAAAAAGTCCTGCCGCCCGCTCCAGCCAAACCCGGCAATAAAGAAGCTTAATTTAAAATTTAAACCCTTTTTGCTGGAGGCAGCGACCGCAACGTTTCCTGTCCCAGTCCCGAGTCCCTGGTCCCCAGTCCCGCCTTGCTGGATTTCTGGGTGCAGTGATGAAAAAATATATTTTTTGTGCCCTTCCGGCGGCGGACGTCGAGCGGAGAACGATCAAGGAGCAAAGGCAGCAGCAGGAGCAGGCAGGACGACAGCAGGGCAAATAATTTTTACAAATTATACGCTCACATGCCAACTGCGAAGGGAAAGACAAACAGAAGTCGGGGAGGCGAAAAGAGAACTATATGGAATGTGAGAGGTGGGGGAGAAATCGGACGATATCCTCGGAGGAAAGGCAATAACAAGTCGGAGCGATGATTGGGTCCGCTGCCGGCCTCCGACTCGATTGACTGCACCAATAATAACTTCAAACAATGGTTGGCCGGCCAAGTAGTAACCCCACTCCTCGCCGATTTCCCGCTTTTTTCCGGCTCCACGGTCGACCATGTTTGTTTAATTTTTGCCACCGCCGCTGCGTCTTGATTCGCTTTATTTTTGCACTCTCTTTGAGGAGTTGTATGGTTTTAAAAGACATTTTGCAGAATAATAAAGAAGAAAAGCAAGATGTATCATAAGCTTTAATTCGAATCAATAAATATTAACCATAGATAAATATGATTATTGATCACAAACATTGTTAAATTTAATGTATAACAAGAGCTTGACAAGACCAATTTCACCAACATTATCTATAATCGAGACTCTTAATTAATTTATTTATTTAGAGAGTCAAGAGTATGTAATTCTTCGGTCCTTGAGGCTGACTATTTATTTTTCCTTGCCACCATGGATGCCCAATGCCTCCGATGCCTCCGCTGCAATTGTTCCAATCGGCCGCCAACTGCTCGTTTCCGCTTTTGTTTTTCGCTCGGGCTTTTCTTCTACTTGGGCAGCAAACAGGCTTCAAATTGAACGGAAGCTGGCCACGAGTTATGCCCCGCTAGTTGGCCCCATCGTACCCAATCCCCGGCAAGGCCCACTTCCTCTTGCCACTCTCCGCCCACCGCCCACCGCCCACCGCCCAGCGCTCATCTCCTGTCCAAGGCCGAGTCGGAGGCATTGTTCCATGTCGTGACTCCTTCGGCTATTCCAGCATCTTTTGTTGTTTTCCATGGGGAGTGGTAAGTGGGAGGTGACTGAGCTCCGGTGCCGCCCTTTTGTCGCTGCGCTTCCGCTAACCTTTTTTCCTCGACTTTTCTTTTTTTTGCTCTTTTTTTCCGGCCCAATTTTGCTGCTGCGCTGCTCCTTTGGTTTGATTTGCGCCGATTTCTTTTCATCCGAGTGTCCTTTAAAGCCCGATCCGTGCTCTGCCTTTTCCATCAATTTGATTTTGTTAGTTTCCATTTCATTGAATTCTCACATATCCGCATCCGCATTCGCATCCAGCTAGTTGGCAAAATTTTGCCATTAGTTGTCGTTGTCCTTGCTTTCCCTTTTCCTGTTAATATTATACACACTAAATAAAAAGGGATTTAGAGAATTATTAAAGAAAGAAAGCACGGTGATCCTTGGAATAATTTCCAATATATAACCTGGAAAATTATAAAAATTTAATAGCTTAAAGATGCTAATATGGTTAGCCTTTATTTTCTTTCGTTCCACATATCACAAGGTACATTTTCCTCAGTGTATTCTATTCTATTCTATGGCTCCGCAGCCTTTTTTGTTGCTGCATTGTCTGCCGCGTTGTCGTGTTATCCTGCTGGCAACAACAAAAGGGTTTCGGCCATAAAATAACCAATTTGCATAGTTTAGTTAGTTGGACGCTTCCGCCTGTGACACTTTTCCAGAGACGCAGCGATGGGGCCAGGGGCGTGGCACGTAACCCGTGGGAGGATCGGCCTATCCCCGGCCATCCTTTTGCCAGCCATAATTGATGACTGTTGGTAACGAACAACAACAGGAAGCGCCAAAGCACTGACGAATTTTAAATTGGCTCTTTTTTTCGTGTATGGATTCCGAATGGAAGTTAATGGGAAAGTTGGCGATAAAAATTGATTGCATATTTCTGTCCTAGAGGGTTCCGTCATCATAAGCATTTGGATTTTAACCGGCTTAAATTAAGTACTTGATTAAGTTTACTAAAGGTTCCAAATCAATTTGCACTTAATTATAAATTTATGCGTGTGATAATATTTCCTGTAATTATACAGTAAGGCCTTAACATAAATGAATTTAATGGAAAATGGTGTTTAATTTATAAAAAAATTAACATTACATGTATTTCTTTTAGAAATGATATTTTAATACGTAGAAAGAAATCAAAAGAAAGCTTCTTTCGGTTTCAAAGAAAAAGTAGGCTTCGCTTTAAAGAGACAACACTGCCGTCCAAAAAAACATTTAAAATGATACTTTATTCAAATCAATTTCATTTTAATGCACTTAATTTTACACATTTGTGAGCTCGATTTAGTGAGTGACGTACAAAAAATTGACTCTTAATCATAATTTTTTCGCCAAATGAATTTTGATGAGCTTTCATGTCAATAAATAATTTAATCATTTAATTATTTTCTGATTAATTGTAGTGTACCCAGGCGGATGGGCGATGTCCGACTATAATTGAATGATTCTGCAGAAATGCCGCTGTTTTTCATTGCAGTTTTCGTAAAAGAAACCGCCCGGGCAATTCTTGAATTCACTCGCAAAGGAAAACACTTGAAAACTGTTTGGGCGTGACCTGCGGCAGCTGCCAAAGCCGCCAGCCTGCAGACCATTCAATTTCCCCGCCCACCCCCTGAGGTCACCGCCTGCCAACAATTTTCATAATCATTTAACGGTTTCGCGGCTGGAAAATGGGGGCGTTTGCCGGGGGGCTTCAGGGCCACTCTCGATGGCCATTAAGTTGATCGAAGAACGCTCAAAGAGGGTGCACTTGAAGGAGCCTGCAGGCCCCGGCCCCAACGCACACTTGCCAATAAAATCGCCGAAAAATCGGCATTTAAGGTTTAAGAATCTAAGCCCTATTCTATATATTAAATTCCCCCTAGATTTCTGATTCACTTTAAATTACTTCAGTCGCTGTAAATATAGCTAATAACAATTAAAGATTATTCATTCCTTTAAACAGCAAACCAAGGTCTTTAAGATTAGAAATTTCTTCAGGTTTTAAGATTTTTCCAAGTGTACACCACTTCACCCGTACTGCCGCCACCTTTGCCCTTTTTTTTGGAGCTCAAAAACCGCACACTCGACTCAACAAGGTGGCAACTTCCACCTGCTCCTGGCCTAATGCCGCTTGGAGCCGGGGCTACTTGGCCACTTGGGATTCAGTCGACCAGGAAACGCGGAAATGGCACAGAGCACGGAGAACGAAGAACGGAGCACGGAGCACGGAGCAAGGAGCACCATGCAGCATCATCGCCGTCTTGGCCCGGCCAGAAGTTTGAAGAAGTTTAAGGCACTCGAGACACTTTGGCAACTTTCTGGCCGGGTGAAAAGCGGGCGCCCCGAGGGTTTATCAAACTAACGACCTTTGTTGATGAGTGGCCGCCGCCATTGATTTTCCGAAAGGACAGGTCGCTGACAGGCGACGGGAAAATGCATCTGCATAATTGGCAATGAGTTATGCGGAATCAATGGATCGCCCTGCGGTCTGACACATTAGACACCGAAGCTGCTCGGCGCTAAGCCGGGCAAATAAATGGAATGAAACTGCACTTAGCGTCAGCTGGTTTGACAGCTCCGAAGGTCGCGGACCGGGTAAGCTGTTTAAAACGCTTAAAATGCTTTTCCCGCCGCGTTACACACCGAAATCAGCAGCTAGGATGGCCTCGCCTTACATCGCTCTCCCGGTCTCTCGGGCTCTCGGCTTTCCCGTTCTCTCTCGCTTTTTATAACAAATTGGATTTGGGAAAAATCGCTCACCTTTCATTTCACCTGGATTAATGGCGTCGAGGCGAGCGATGAGTTTTCGGCGCACACAATGCCAGCCCTGCGACGGCTAAGTGCTGGGTTCGAGCTTGTTACACCTGCCAAAAATATCACGTCGAAAGTACACTTCAGAATTTCACAAATAGCTTGTCTTTGAAGTGTTTCAAAAAACAATTCTCGCAGTGCCCCGGGGTACACCGGCAGGGGTTTGAAAAAATACTGTTCGTTACCTTTTTTTTAGCCAAATGGACTCGCCGGGATATTGCACGCTGATTGGGCGAGCTGCCAGCTCGGACACCTGTAATACGATGAATAAATTAAGTGGTTAAGTTAAAGTAATTGAAAAGCGATTAAGTTGGATACACTCATTCCGTGTTGATGGTTGCCACGCGAGATTGGATTTCTCTGTCTGAGCTGCAGGTATTTATGGAGCCCCAAAGTGCAGGCTACCCTCTGGGGAAGCGGCACAAACCGCACTAAGCTCTTGTCTAACTTTAGACAGTTGAGTGGAGCCCGACAAGCTCCACTCAGGCGTACAAAAGACGTTGGCGAGGGCTCATAATACAAGGCTTCCATTCCCGAATTCAATAACATAATTGTTGCCATTTTCGTGGGCTGCATTATGGGCCGACATTTCCATCACATCTTGCGCACATATCTGATTACTCGCAGCACAATGGCCAATATTCTCGCTGAATATCTTCCGCATTTCGTGTATCAGTGCAGTCCTTGCTAATGGTCTATATATAAACCAGCCCCTCAGCTCCGTCATTGTTGTCGGCGGCATTATTTGCATATTCTGCGCAAAATTTACTCTTCCTCGCTTAGACAATCCCACTGCAAGTGAGTGTCTCGTCTAGAACAAGGATAAGGAAAAGGGAGACTGTGAGAAATAAAAGGTCTTTATAAAAAAACAACTTTGTACATACGTCTACATCTTGAAATAATATAAAACCTTAAATCGGAAGCCAACTGTTTGTACCATTCAATATAAACAAAAAATATTCTAACTTGTAAAAGCAGAACCAATATTTTCTCTCGGTGAAGCAAATCACAGAAGAGAGAAAAATAGGCCAACAAATTTGCGGCCTATTTTGGGGGCGGCACTTGCCATATCACACTCCCTTTCCCAGAGTTTCCTCCGAGTTTTCATTTGAAAAGGAGGCAACAATAAACTTTGGTTAACTCTTTATACCCTTTTTCTTTCTTTTCTTTCATGGCAGCCCCAAGTGAAGTGAAATAGAAAAACGCATAAATAAGCAACACAAAAACCGAAATTTGCCAATAAAGCGGGAGAAAAAGTTTTTTGTGAGGGCAGTCATCGAAATCGCTTGAGTTGCCATTTAATTTTTACATATTTCTGCTCAATTGTTGCATAATCAAGGCATTAAAAGAAACGCTTACACCAATTTGGGCCTCCCTCGAAGGTGGGCTTCGCTTCCTACCCACTTTCCCCATGAATGCCTCCCCGAATTGGCAACATCAAAGTCTGGCATAAATATTACCCTTCGCCCCTGTTTTGTTTGTGTATTCAGTTTTGCGTTACAGGTGATTGCATTTGCCTTTCCGTTTGTTTCCTCCTCTGTTTGTTTAGGTAACAATATATTGGCTTGTCCCGGCCAAGAAGGGGGCAAAGTTAGTGGCTTACTTGGGAGTCGTGGGTGGGGAAGGGAAAGTCAGTGCGGAGTTTTCAGCGGACGGGGTTACGCGGATTTGGATGACAAATATTTGTCGAGAATATGAAAATTTAATGGTTTACGTGATGAATTTAATAGAAAGCTCTGGTCCAAGGCAGTATGATTTAAGAATGGAATATTAAAGTTTAGATAGTACTAAGAGGGTAACATAGAAACAATAAATTTAAAATCGTGTTCTTTTAAGTTATATTGAATAAGTTATTTTACATCCCAGCTAACCCTTTACACCCACTATAAAACATACTAAGATAATACAATTTATGGGTAATGTTTTCACTTCTATAATTTCATTTTGAAGCTTCTGTTAATGTACTTAAAATAATCAATCGCCCTTCTTCCAGAGTCCTGTACCTAAGCTCTTACACAGGTAGCAGCAATGTTAAGGTAAACCATACATCACCCTGGCTTACTCCATTTTCCGTGCAGATTGCTTGGCCCAGAGAAGCAATCGAAATTAAACCCACAACGTAAAGTAAATAAATTTAACAAAATGGAATGCTGAAATTATTTCCCCAGGTCGTTCAGGCACTCACACTAAGACCGACACCCACACACATATATGGAGCTACCCCACCCGCTCACAAAACGATAAATTGCTGGTGCAATGTTAGCAATTGCTGTTAGCCATTACGTATCCGCCGCGTTGCACCAAAAACAAGTAGTAGCAGCAGCAGTAGCAGCAGCATCGGAAAAAGTACTCTTGATTGATGAAAAACCTTTTGCGAAATGTCAATCCAACATAATTGAGTCATGTGCTGCCGCTGCTTCTCTCTTCGAAAAAGAAAAAAAAACCCCAGAAACTAAAGTCCATCGGCAAAGGGAAAACGTGAAAAGTGGCAACTGCAAATAAAAAGTGGCAGACTGAAATGCGTGTGCGGGATGAGGTCTATGGCAGTGGCAATAGTATCAATGCACTCCGAGTGCTCACTGTGCCAGCCGCACTGGCCCTGGCCAAAAGCATCATTACCAGCTCCATACGTCGCGACCGCCCCAGCTTAAAGTCACTCAGGTGCGGTGGCCAAGGCGAAATGCACATTACCCATTACACATCGCACATGGCAGGGCCAGCAACAAATGTGCCACCAGCGATGCGCCAGTGACTCACGGACTTATCTTAAACTGTGTTTCGGAAGCAACACGATCTCGAAATGGACGGGTTCCTTTGCTATTTTATTTACTTTTTATTAGAAAGTTCATTGGTGCTTTATGTAAAAGAGTACTAAGATATAACTTTGGAAATTTGTTCTAAGATATTTAATTCAACACAACGTATATTCTCCATTCCCAAGTCGTGCAGAGTCACGCTGCCGCAACCAAGCTGTAATGGCAAGAAAATTAATGCCGGGAAGTAAATGCTGCTGACTACGGTCCCTCGACGGCGACCAGGACGATATAGTTGACGATGATGATGGCAGGGCGATGGAACCAATGAAGGAAATCCAGGTGAGCCCTGCCCCATCGAAGCACCTGCAATAGACCGCAGAACAAGTGGCAGCCAAAGTCGTTTCGAGTAAGTGTGACAAAATATAAATCTTTCCCTCACAGGGCGAGGGCGTTGTGTGTGCTGGGATATATATATATATATGTATATGGCAGAGCAACCCGAACATATAAGCTGCAGTTGGTCAGGCGCGCTCGTTAAACTGGACAGCCCCACTGCTGCTGATGTTGCCGTTGTACTTGATGTAGCTGCTGCTGTTGCTGTTGCTGCTGCTGATGCTGCCGAAGGACCAAGCATCCTGGCCACCGCATCAGCTGCAGCTGTTTACGACCTACGCCAAGAGAGTTCAGCCGGAGGGCTCTCATTTGTGGCCGGTGGAGAGGATGTTTTTGGGGCATGGCACTTGTTAAGACTCAACCAAATTTACCAGTTTTGTGGGACATCAAAATAAAGTAGAGGGGAAAAATTACTCCAGTTTTCGAAAACAATATTTTAAGAAGGAGCTGAATTTATAAACACACTTTGAAAAGAATAATAAAGAAGTGCCAATAAATTATGCTTAAATTGTTGTTTAATTAAACAAAAAAATTATACTTTGTGAAAATGAAAATACAAATGAATTATGTACCATTTCCTTTTTCTATTACTTATGTTTAAAAGTGGTTGTGATTTTATTATTCTTAATTTTATATTTTATTTCCCTTATCCGTATTTGCTTTCCAAAAGGAGGATATTTTTGTATACGTTATCATCACGCTCTCTCAATAATATTTATATAGCGCTTAGAATTAAATGTCAAAATGTATAAATATATACAACAATCGAATAACCACTATTTCTCCGTATAAACCAAAGAACTCCAAGCCCATCCCGACAGAGAAAATCCCACTATTCTCCGATGCTCTCGTTTTTCCGGCCCTCATGCGCATGCTCCACCCCGCTCTCGTGAACGCCAAAACCGAACCACCCGAAATTAGTGGAGAAAATGTCGCTTTAGCTGAGAATAACTTCAAAGTCTCTCCCGATTTTTGGCCGAGAAGTCGCCTCCCATGAAAGTAAAAACAAACTTGGCAAACAAAATCAGGCAAAAGGTCTTTTCTGCCTGCGATGCTGCGTAGAACTCACTGGCACACACATGTGCTGCTGCTGACTTGGCTAAGACTCCGCACAGTGCATATAGTTGGCCCACAAATACACGGGGCGACAGCCGGGCCGAAGTGGAAATATGCAGAGCAATCCCCTTAGGATTTGGCCGCACTGTTTGCGCGCACTCTCGAAAACTTGGGTGCACCTTGAGAGGGGATCCCCCGAACTTTGACAATCTAAGCAGTTTACTGTGTCAATATGTTACGTTCGCTGCTCGTCCCGCAGCCGAACTCCGCATAACTTATGCATGCAAATTTCCCGCCCAAAAAGGTGGAAAGACAAAGGCAACAGAATCGCAGCAAATGCGGTTATTGCAGCGATTATTTTAATGGCTCTTCTCGGTTGTTTGATGCCACAGAACTTAACGTACTTGCGACGCTCTCGCGCAAATGCCAATGCAGATGTATTTAACACCTGCAAAGTTTCCTCCCGCCCGAAAGTCATTCGTACTGCCTCAGAGTCTACAAAAGAGTCATTTGTTAGCCTGTTCCGGGAGTGCAAGTCGGCTTCATTGGGCACGGCGATTTGAAATTCAAATTTTTAAGCTGCCGCAAAATCGAAAAGTTTGCCAAGTCCCATCTAAGTGCTCGATGCGATGCGAAAGTTTGCGAGCTGAAGTTTCGATGGCAAAAATTCTTTACGCCATGCAATTGATATATTTTCAGTGGGAAGCCGAAACAAGACAAAGGGGGCAATGTTGCACTATTTGCTGCAGTTCAAAAGTGATTTCTTGGCAAAGAGAGTTCGTGTTAAATTTAAATAAAATTTGGACGAACTGCAGGCATGGTAAAAAATATACTAAAGGAACCCCAACTGGTATTTAAGTCAGAAAATCAAACTTCCTGGTTGTAAAAAGTACATTTCTTCACAAAATTAAGTATTAATTTGAAAATATTTGAGACATAATTCACACACAAACTCAAGCGTCTTATAATTTCCTCTTTTTCACTTATTTTTTAACTTACACTAAATATTTCTACAATGTCGGAGGCGACAGGAGCACAGAACAGGGCGCATTCAGCTCCACCTCCGCCTGCGGTTCCACCTCAACCGCCCACACCACAAGTCTGAGTCTGAGTTTGCTTATATTTTATTTGTGGCTAAAAATTGCATTCATGAATAATTCAGTGAAGTGAAAAATTTGGGGTTTTCTCCGTTGCTCCGTCTCCCAGTGCTTTTCGAAAAATGAATGCTGCGAGAAAAGAATTCGTTTTTATTTTTTGTGCAGCCACTTCCGGTGGAGGAGCGACTTCCCCTACCCTGCGCGTTTCGTAATGTGTGCGGGTTATCAACATTTTGGGTTAATATTTAATGTAAATGACAGACGGACCACAATAAAGCCTCGGACAGGGACCGGGGCTGCTGGAACAGCGCCTCCCACCGGCATCTCCCTTTCAAGTTACACTTAGTTTGCATAACACCCGAAATGGAGTTTCCAATACTCGGCATGTAAATGAGTCGCCGCGGAACGGAGACATTTTATGCAGATCGAAAGTCCCAGGGGGTGCGGGTACTCGGAATATTTCTGCGGTGCGATTTATGTTTCTGTTTTTGGCCTGCTCCTCCTTGACTGTGGCAAATAAACTACCAACTATTCTATAAATTAAAATTGTAAAAATATTCAGGCGAACTTTGTGACATTTCGCACTGCAATAACCGTCTCAGGCTGCATTTCATGTCTGTGAAGTTTGTTATATATTCTTATTTATTTTGGAGAACGCATAAATATTTCAGGAATACATTAGTTTTACTTTGCGGACATGGTTCCAGGTAGGTGCAGTGCCCTGCAATATTTATATTTCGATGTATTGCGAAATCCTTTTAGCTAAATTCATGCGACATAATAAAGTTATATCGAGCCTCCTCCTTTTTGGACAATCGGTAGAAGGTACGGTTGGTTTTCGCTATCTCCAAGTTACTATGATAAGGTGGCCACAAGGTCGTGTAGGACATCATGCTGTAAAAGGAGATTTAGGGCCAGGTTCGATGATGGTTTGTTTGGAACTCTTACCGTACGAAGTAGGCAGCCTCGAGAGCGGTATTCTGGTAATCGATTAATTTTGAAATCTCGTTGTGAAACTGGCGATTGTACCGGATGAAGTCCTTCAGCAGGCGATCCCTACAGGTCACTTCTCTGTGGCATTCATATTTAGTTAAGATAAAGTGAGGAATAGATGAAGCGGGTCTTACACTGGCACCCTGAATTTGGTGTAGCTGGGATCCACGTGAATTATATCATGATCATCGTATTTTGCGGGGTACGTAAAATAATGTCTGTCCTCCTTTACGTCAAACACGCCCATAAATCTCTGGTCCCCGATAGAACGCTTTAGGTTATTTTGAAGTAGGCTCCGATCATCCCGCATAGGAATATCAACTTTGGGTGTGTTCCGGGTAAGTCGAGTAAAACGAGGGGATGCACCTGTGGAAGGACGTTGCGATGCCGTAGATTCAAGTTCCTTCGCCTGCTGGCCTGATATTAACGATTTGCGGTTTCCAACCTTCATGGTGAAACTATATACACAGCGAAAAAAAATTTAAAATAAATAAGACTTGTGTTAGTGGTGTTGTTTGCCCTTAGATAAAAAGCATACTAACTTTTGAATAACTCAAATAAAATTGACTGAATAACCCCCTTGAATTTTACAAGTCATACATTTTTTCTATATTAGTTTTTATAGACTTGAAATGTATTAAGAAGAATTATTAAATTTAAAGGAATAAATATTTGTCTCTTGGGAATTCCTTTATCGACGAAACAGCCTTATATTTATTTTCTATGAATGGGTTCCGATTTTAAATTTAAATATCTATTTATCCAAACCGCTATGACACCGAAGCCGGTGTATCACAAGTCTGATCTATACGGCATATGAAGTCTCAACCTGAAACTATTGAGCTGTGATATGAAGCTACCACCACAAGCGGGGAGCGTCTGAATAATTAATTGTGTATCTAAAGTCCACAGTAAATTATGTAAATTGCCTGAAATACAAAATCAATAAACTAAAGTGAACCATAATGAAATTATCAACTATCGGGCACATAGCCGCGCTGCCATTTACTTGTGGTTCAGTCAAACCATGGGCACCCAGTAACCACCCACTTCGCCACCTACTTTGCCAGCCTGACAACAAGCCTTCCTGAAGGAGGACTCCTTCCACACTGCTGGCTCAACATTGAGCATACTTTGTGCGTTAAAAATATGTAAAATATTTTAACCGAAAACCTTTTCAAAAGATTGCAGAGCGGGCGGCGCTGTTGGTGTGCGCATACTTGGCGTATGCGTAATGATATTAAGCCTCCCAAACTTGCGTGTGTGGGTGGGAGTGAGAGTCGGCCTGATAGCATTGATTTCACCACGGGTTAACTCGAAGAAAATTCACAAAGGAAGCCCTGAAAGTTTCCCGCCTGAAAGAGCTTGCTGGAATTTAAGGTTAATTTTTTTTGGCGCCTATATAAAATGCAAGGACTAGACACCTAATAAGCTTGGAGGAGAATATCGCGTACAACCTAATCTTTATCCATTTAGCAATTTTTTATATTTTGTAGGGTATGGAGGAGCTTAATCATTGAGGGAACATTTTCTGTTTCATTGAAACCCTATTTCCAGGAACTTCCAAAGACCTTTTATTTCAGGTATGACTGCCATAGGCTTGCCCTTACTTACAGCCAATTATCTTCCTCTATCGTAACTAATTGTTTTAGTGGCGGTGTTAAACTATTATTTAATTTCACTCTTATTCCGACATCATTAAATTTCCCCTGACTTTTTGTGCTGCTTTTCCTTCACAGAGTCTTTGGCCCTCTCCCGTGTCACCGATCCGAATTTATGGCTTTAATCTTTGGGCTGGGAATTATATTCGCACTTTTTCCCCCTCTATTTATACGGAGTAGGGTTTATGGCTCAAGGACGTGGCGCTTCAAGGACTGAATTTGGATTTGTGTTTTCGTTATGAGCCAGAAGGACGTCTGCTTCCGAAAGTGGGCGGCCACTAGGCTGCATTCCTTTTAGCCGAAAACGGAATGGGTCAATACACAGGCAGCAAGCGAAGCTGAATAAAAACACAGCAAATAAATCAAATTAAATGAAATGAAATAGTTGAGGATTTGGGGGCACTGACAATGGAATTCAGCTGCCAAGTTCTCTTAATTTTCCTTTCTTTCGTTTTTACTCGATGTTCTCCATTTGAAGAAAACGTGAGTAAGAAATGTGTCCCCGGGTTTGGTCACAATGTTCATTAATTTGCAGGAGGGCCTCTTGTCACATCGAGATTACGATTTTCTATGGAGACATAATAGTTACCTTGTTGCCTATTTTATAAGTTATTAACTGGAGAAACTCTTCCCATGTTCGTACTTAGCTCTTATCTCCTCTTAAGAGATCCGACAAATTAATTAACAGGGATCCTTGAATTTGTTGTCAAAATTTGGACTGTAACCCTGAAGTTTATATTGAACGTTTAAGCCAGGCAACTCGGTGTAGCTGGGGTGGCCTGAGATGTACAGGTATTGTTCTGAAACTCAGGGTCGAGATACTTTCGTGTGTTCGAGATCTTTTCACCTAGTCCTTGATTGCCTTGTTTCCTTGTTCTTTCTGTTCTTCTTTCCTATACCTCTTGACGCCGAAAGACACCCTCCCTGGGGTTCGTCCAGTGCCTGTACGGCGCTTCAGCATTTTGCACTCAGTGTTTAAAATTTTTTAAATATTATTCGAATATCACTTATTCGCTGATATCGCATGGCTCACATGGGTGTTTTCAGCGTGTTCTGCTGGCCTCGGCTTGCCCAATACACCCCTGGCATCCATCACCGCCGCTTAATAGACCTTATTAGGTCTAAATGTGATTGATATATTATTGTTTTCAGGGTAACACCTGCGCTAATGTAGCACAAACATGATGGTGTATTTAACACGATGCCGTGCACCGTCCTTCACCGCCAGTTAGCCCTAAATTGTGTCATGAATGCACCGCCAGACCAAACACTGTCACGTGGCCCACTTCGAATGCAATTCTCCGCCAATCGCCCCGGCAATTCATATCCTGGTCCTGCACAAACACAAAGCACAAACCGAATGGCAATCGGGACTACCACACACATCCTGCCTGCCATGACAGTCGCTTTCCCGCCGGGCAGAAGACACAGCGCAAAACACACACGAGAATATTAAGCAAAATGTCAATTTGGTGGGTACATTTTTCGGGCCTCAAGGACCTGTCAAAAAATGGGGGAAAATCAAATCAAATTGCACACTTAAGCTGCAATTGCAGCGGCATCGAGAGAAATCACAGTCCGCTGCCAGCCCCTGTCCAATCGAAATGGAAATAGTTTGGCTCTCGGCTGCCTGAGGACCCGGTCTGGTGACCTCTTAGCCTGCTCCTTTCCACGAAGCGGGGGGCGGCAGAGAGCCGGCAAAGGTGACTCCGGCGAAGGCCGAGGCAAGACGGAACGGAAATGAAATCAAGCAAATTGAATGCGATGAGTTGGACGTGGGAATACGTGCCAACCGTTGTCATAACAGCCGTGACGATAAAAAACACTCCAGATCATCAGTAATTGCTGCCGACAAACTCGCATCTACGCCGGCTTTTCCCATGCCCATCCCAAATCCCATTTCCCTCCAGTCATGGGACATGGCGGCAGAACACGCGCCTCCGCCGGCGAATCCTTGTACGAATCCAAATCCATAACAAGCCGCCAACAATGCGTGCCAAAGCCAAGCGAAGATTTCAAGACATCATCCGACTGACGACATCCGCTCCCGGGCACACAAGAAGAAAAACTGTTCTCCGAAATCGGTAATTAATGGGAAATGTTTTCATATTCAAAACTGGATTACATTTACATTATTTCGGTCTTTAAAATGTATCTTCTGAAATGTGACTAAAGTGGAAATATTCCGACCGGAGGTAAAGTCATTTTCTGAGAGCCTCTTTGGCGTTTTTCGCTGTGGACTCTTCAAGGCAAAGTTGCTGCTGCATGTCACCGCGAGGCCTCCTGGACAAATGGTCTCCCATTCCCGGCGGACGCAGCTCTGCCCCCGACAATTGACATTTGGCCACCCCGAGCTGTCCCCATCTATTTGTGTGGGAGGATTGAAATGGTTGGGTGTGGAGCGTGGGGCGTGGGGACTGGATGCTTTGGTGGTAGGTTGGTTGGCTTGTTGTCGCGTTTCGGCCGCTTCCGCTGCCGTTGCCACCTGCTCTCTTGTCCATCGCCATTCATCAACATCAGCGCTGAAATTAGAAATGTTTTGCGTTTGGCTTCCGGCGGGTCTCGGCCGCAATTCCACGGCCGCCTCCGCTGCTGGGTCCGGGACTCGGAGCCGGCTTGGAGCCACCAGCCAGCAGCAGGCGGGGCAGGCATCATCGACAGGGTCGGAGCGACGTCGACATAGTTTCATGGCATTTTGGGCAGCTTTTGGCGATTGGACTGGCGCTAATGTCGCGTTGTTGCCGCTTTCTGATTTGTTTACCTTTTCAATTGAATTCGTGTCCCGAACGTCGTTCCATTTCAATTACACTTGACAGCAAAATTGAAACTTTCAAGGTAGGGTAAGGAAAATGGGTGTCAAAGAGTAATTTTACCTTGGTTTACATTCTTTGTCATACATATTAGTTACTCTGCTGATTGAATCTACTTAAAATTACGCAAGAATCAAGTTAAAATTCGATACGGAATCCTATTCTGGAGAGGCACAATATTTCCATTTGCCGCTCTGGCTGTCTGGTGTACACTGTGCACCCTGCGAAAGGCATTGCCGCGACCTGAGGACGTGCGAAAAATCCAGCAATAGATAACAACAACCCATTAGCTGGAGTGAACTCACCCCCGGCTTCCCCTTTATGGCTCGCGCAAATGAGAAAGGCGCTCTCGGGATGTTTATGGTTTAAAGAGTTTAATGCCAAACTCGAACTCTGGCCAAAATCAGAGCGGAGACGTGATTTCTCGCTGGTCACACAGCAGAATATATCAATGGCAATACAGACGTGCCATCTGCACAATGAGTGGCAACAGAATTTACTGCGATTTCTCTATTAGGCCAAGTGAGTGCTATTTTCGCGGGGATTGGGCTACTTGGTTACTTGGGCTTAGGTGGCCAATCGACTGACTGGCTCGATGCTGACGATTACGGCTGATTTTTACGACAATTTGTCTGGATGTGGCTGCATCGTAATGGGGACATTCCACTGCCGCCGGGGTCAAGGACTCGGCTACCCTCGGAAGAGCAAGGAAAACGGGTAAGAGCCCTCTCAAGGACACAATTGAAATGGCTTAAAACTTTCCCAGAAGCTGCGCGAAATAAAGCAGCGAATATTTCAATAAAATAAGTCGCTTTTTGTGAGCCATATCGAAGGTGGGCGGGTCCTTGTGCTATCGGCGATCGGGTGCGGGTCCCAGCATATGGAAACTGATGCTGGATGCGGCAATAAATAGCGGAAGTAACGTTGTGTGAGCTATGCCCCAATTTATGGCCATGCCCATAAAAGCCTTGAGATTTTTATGTGCAGCCAGCAAGGTGAATGGGCTGGAGCACAGCCCCGAAGGATCACACTCCTTAGGATGTCTGCGGGCCCAGCAAAGTTTCGTTATTTCCATCTCAACGAGTGTTGAATAGTCAGCATTTTGTCGGATATTAGCCAAAACCAATATATAAAAGGATGGAAATACTCGTACATAATTTGGAAATACATAAATTAATAATTATTTGTCATCCTTTTCAAAAGCCTAATTTGGTTTAGGTAATTATTTACAGTCATCTTAATCGGTCTATTTCATATTTTTTTAATAATAATAACCAAAGATATGAGTTTAAAACAAGGATAACTTTAAAATACACATTGTCCTTCCTCTTAATACATCAATTATGTTAAGTAAATAGTTGAAAGTGCTTGAAAATCTCAAATTTACCATCGCTTAACTAACGTAAAGGTTAAGTACCAGCATTAACACAAGCTCTGGCTTCCTCATCAATCAATGGACCTCTTTAAGGACCAAGTAGTCCGGTGTCGAAAGTGTGCCAGTCACATACTGTATACATATGCGGCACCGAATCAAAGCGGCTAAATTGAGGCCCATTTAAGCCGAACAATTCCGCAGGCGGACAAACATACACACAAAAGCCAAGCGTTGGCTCTGGTTTAAATAAACATGCGAACCGAAACTGCTCGACGCTGACCAGGTCGGAACAGAAAGGGCCAAGCGGCAAAATCAGGTGAATGAGCACTTTAAGTCTTTGTTTCGCCGAATCGAAATGAAACAGCAAACAAAGCCGGCTGACAGGCCTGAAAGCGCCCTGAAAAGCGGCAGTGGCGGCGACGGTGGCGGTACCAACAAAAGCAAAAACAATAACAACCTCTAGCTTGCTGGCGTTTTAATAGGATTACAACAACACCGACTATCCGAGGCAGCAATTGGCCAAGCCAACAACAAAACAAAAAGCGCAATGCGAAAAGTTAGTGAAACGGAAGCTAACCGCCGCTGCGGTGACTCCATCCCTTTTCACCAACAATTTTTGTAGTTATTGTTGTTGTTGTTGCAGTCCTGTTACCTGTTAGCCAATTGTCCTGCCAACTGCTCCGGCAGTCGCTCCTATGGCTGTCAGTCCAGTTCAGCCGCTTGTTTTGGGTTTTGTCATTTCCATAGTCAACTGTCGATGGGGGACACAAAACTGTCGCCGAATTGGCCCTTTTTTTCGTAGGGGAAGGAGATTCGAAACAATTAGGAGAGGATCATTAATACATTAGTAAATAATGCGCTTAAATATTAAAGTCAATTTATTTATTTATTTTATTTTTAATGCCTACCATCCTGAAAAGTTCAAGAAGTGTAGACGTGTAAGTACTTAACCTCTTAATAGTAGAAATTCTTCGATCTGGATCAAGCCTGTATAAATCAATTCTTTAAAGCATTTCTTAATTAACCATAGCGTTTTTATTTTCTTTAGAACTTACAATTAGTACACCAACTCTCTTATCCACCCTCGACTAAGTGAAATTTTCAATCTAAATGGAGGCAATTGGTCAACAACTTGGCCCAGTTGTACTCCCTCCAGCTGGCCTTCCTCTGGCTGCTTCGCTTTGTTCGCCTGCGAATTTGAATGCTCTACGGAAACGGATGTGTTGATTGTTAGCTTTCGGGAGGAGCTCGCCAGCAGGACGACGTCGTTGCTTTGTTGACACAACAGCGCTGCTGTTAACTGGAAGGCTGGGATGCTGGAAAACTGGGAGTTGCACGGCAAAAATCAGGGTTACCTAGATATAACTGATAATTAAGGGTGATAAGCATACATATACTTTTCAGAACTCTACAGAAAACTGGTTAATAAAAAATATAACAAATCACTATTTATTATATATATTAACTGATAGGCTATACTTTTGTTTTCTGTGTTGAAACCACCAGTCACAGAGCACAGAACACTGAGCACTGGACGCTGGCCAATAGACTGGGCCAGTTGTTGTCCACAGCTGATGATGACGATAATGAGCTGAGGCCTGATCATGGTTAACAGACACGTAATGACAGCTAAACTTTCAACACTCGACAGTTACGATTGCCTGAGCATAGAGTGGTCCAGGAGAAGGCAGCGTTGCCATCGTGGAGTCCGTAATCGTTCGGGATGGCTTCCATTAAAATCGCTGAAGAGATTGTAGCAGTGTTGGCCATGCTAGAGCTCAACAACAAAAAGGATTCATGAAAATAAAGCTTTTTAAAAGCTTTAAGATGTATCTTGTGAATACTTGACTTGATTCCGATCTCTGATTTTTTGTAGGTGAATATTACTGATATGTGATACATTTCTTTTCAAGTTCAAATAGATAGATACGTCAGAAGATATATATTTTTCAAGTTGTGTCCCCATACTTGATGTTTTTTATATAATTTTTGTTATGTTTGTCTGTTAAATACGTTTAAAATTGGCCGGAATCTAGCCAAGTGTTCAGAACTTGTTGAATATTGAAGACTGCTTCCTAGTGGCAGCAGCAAATGAGTCGTGCAGGTCGGCTTTTGTCAGTCGTAACTGTAAATGCGTGACTTTTGGCCATTTAATGATGTTTCAACGTCATTGTGCACAAATAAACAATCATCATCATCATCCGCACCGCGTCGGGCACAACGAAGGGAACGGGGCTGAGAGTATGAAATCGAGAACGGCAGCGGGAGGACGAGATCTCGTCCTGGCTCATTTGATGACATGGCCTTTCAATGGTGCTGGTTATTAATGCGCCTGCCTACTCCCCCGGCCAACAATAACGCATTTAAAACATCAATAACACAATAGCCATCAACCATCCTCAAATCCCGGCAACATCCAAGGACTAACGAGGCCGATTAGGCTGCGGAATGTTGGCCAAAAGTACGAGGGTGGGATTGTCAGTTGAGGCTAATCATTTGAATGGCCTTATAAGTACGGTCTTCTGGATGAAATGAGATTCGGTAAGAGTCTATATAATATGCAGTTATATACTTATAAGATTTTATTATAATATTTAAATCATGATTAATTTTGTAAGAATTATGGTTTATTACTTGAGTTTTTTTTTAACCTTCCTTGCGTTCTTAAGAGCTCGAAACAGCTTGGTTGGCTTAAAAATTCAACGAATTAATACGCTTTATTAAAGATTTCACTTGGTTTTAATTAAAATAAAATGGGCACAAAAAATGCCCGCTGACATGTTCATGGCACAAAGGTTTTCCTTTTCCGTGTGTGCGCCGCGTGATTTATGCTTTATTCTTGCTAGTAATTCATATTAATAAATAAAATATGCAGCTTCCTGCATACGGTTTATAAATCGAGCGACACGGATATCCACCGAACAAGTTTATTGCACTGACAGCGCCGCCTGTCAGCTGGACCCGGACCCGGACGCGGATTTCTGCAATCGACTTTCTGATCGGCATCTCTCGGCTGCCTATAATGCGGCCCGGATTCCGCACTTAATAAATACCCGTACTCTGGCCCAAGCCAAAGGTGCACGCTTCACTAAGCGCTCGAAAATAGACCCGAAAGGGGGCGTGGATTCGGCCAAGTCCATTGACTTGGCCCTGGCAAGTCCCAGGACCGGCTTACGGCAGCTGGATTCTTATTTAAAGTTTTGCTGGCCAGTCATGTGTACGGAGGCGAATTGAAGGAGCAGCCACCAGCGAGCATCCAGTGCAAGTGGTAATGGTAATGGCAATGGAGGTCCTGCAGGAAGAGGAAGTGTAGGTGGAAGTGGAAGTGCCAGTGGCGCTGGGGCTGGCAGAGGAAGCTTCGCTGCAGTTCGTGTCAGGGCCAACCGAGAGCGTTTTATTTCTTAATTTTGTTTTCGTCTAATACTAATTCGATTTCGTTATAAGCAAAAGCAGCTGCAGCTACACTGCACATCAAACTAAACTATGCCAAACGGAGGCTCCATTGGAACTTCTAAGTTTGGGAATTAAATTTAGAAGGAGGCCTCTTCCAAAGGAATTTCAGAGATTCTCTGCTCTGATTTTAGCCAAATGTTATGAGCAAGGCAGAACGATTAGTGAACTGCGAGGTTTATATAAATAGTATAAATTAGCATACAGATTCTTCTTAGCCACTAATGAAAATACAAATACAAGCCACTTATTTTTTATCTTTAAAACAATAAATGCCAAATGGAATGTATCTAAGACCACATACATTTTTAGCTGAAACCAAAGAGTCCTCGTTGTTGTCTGCTTCATATATGATCTGAATTTCTTGCCATGTATCACCACGCTTATTGACCCGCATCCAACTGGCTCCCTTTTTTTTATTTCTTCCGTTCAGTCTGCTTTTTAGTTTCGTGCAATGCCAATTTGCATTGGCTTGGCCATTAGGACGGGGTACAGCAGTAAGTTGGTGTTCTTTATTGTTGTGTGAAAGTCGTCAGTCGATGGTTCGGTCACTCAGTCAGTCCCTCACTTGGTCTGTCGGAGAGTCAGCTAGTCAGCTAGTCAACTAGTCATTTCCCCAACCAAGTGCTGTGTTCATCGTGGTCGTTATTAGCCGCCCGTGTCAGCCAGTTTGTCGTACATAATGAAAGACATGGTTTTCGTGTAGCGATTGCCCCTGCCACTGCTCCCGGCCCCCATAGTCCACCCATTCGTCCTTGTGCTGCTGCGGAGGAGCTCTTTGCCTGTGCCTGTGTCCGTGTCCGTGTCCCCATGTCATTTGAATTTGTGCTCTTTGTTGCTGGCATTGCATACAAATACGTAATTGAAAAATGCACATATCTCCGAGATGCTTATTGACTTTTATTGGACAGTCACGGGGGGTGTGTAGGAATGCTTAGCATAAGTCACTTTTCGCCTGGGCGAGGGAGTCAATTGCATGGAAATTAAATGCATGACTCTGCCCGGAAGGCAGCTGGATGTGAGCGAGTGCCACAATTTAAGAAATCACTTTAAGGGGACTTCCAAGCTCGACGATATTTCGACATTTCGACAAATGCTCGATCCGACTCTCGGATTCGGTATTTTCAGATGCTGAAAGGAAGTCCGTAAATTCAATTTCTGCACCAGGGCACGGGTTGTCTCGTGCGAGCTGTTTGAAAATGTGAATTATTATTGCCATTGCGTAAATAACAATCATTCCTATCCGGCTGACTTGACGGCCCGAGGGTCAGTCTCTAGGTATTTTTATTAAAAATTCTATAAGCCGCACAGGGCTAAGTGCAGCAGAGCCGGCAAAACGATTATGGCAACGGCATTGCTCTCCAAATGCGGACAAGTCTCGCCCCGTGGCTGATGTGAACTGGACGGCAAAAACTTTTGGCCTCCAACTTTTAATTATAAATAATTTTCAACATTTTAAATATGTCGCTGGCACGCAAATCTGTGCAGCAAATGTTAGAAATGTCCATCCAGCCGGGCAAAAAATATGAAAATGCAGAATAGATGAAAATGTGGAGAGCAGAAATCGAGAATCGGGCCTGGCAGTCACGTTCAAAAAAATAGGAGCCTCTGTGTATGGAAATGGTCAACAAAGAGTAGTTCAGCGGGTCTATGATAAAATTAAATAAATTTAGTTTAATGTAGTGCTTAAAATATAAGAAAGACTAGATAAGTATGTCAAAAGCTTTTCTAAAAAGCAAATAAAAATATCTGAAAATTGTTTTTCGCTCTTTTTAATTAAGTTATTAACCGACTACTATTTGTAAAGAATGTTTATTACAAACTCGGTTAATCCATATTGCTAGTATTCCTTACACCGCTGTATGAACCCATACATACATATATTCCTTTTTGGCAACGGCTGCCAAAAGCAGTTTTTTATGGCTTCGAAACTGCTTGAAATAATTCTTTTTCCTTTTCCCCTTTTTTATGCCCGGGTCACAGTCATGTGAGAGCTGCGACTCCGACTCCGTGCCCGACTCCAAGGCCCGATCCAAACCCAAATCCGACTGCGGTTAAAAGTGCGGAAATACATTGAAATGACAATAAAACCAAAAGTTGCCTGCGCGCTCCTACTTCGTTTTTGTGCTGGCTGAATTTTAAAGTTTATGGCCTGACGGAAAGCATGTGCAGCAACAACGACGACCGAATGTTGGCCAAATGTTTATTTTATTTCATATTTATTCGGACTATTTTTTTGCCGAGGCATGCATTTGCTTTTAAACGTTCTGCTAATAGCAGTTTGTACTCATTCTGGCTGAGCGGAATTTTTCCGCTCGCCATTCAAAGGGTAAAAGTTTAAGCGAGAAAACTAGCTGTCAAAACTCCAGTGAAAGGTGAGTGAAAAAAATTCAAAATCACGTTTTTGCCACTTGCTGTATTATTGGAAATCATATTTTTAATTCTTGTAACGATGTGAAATTGCCAGGCAATATTTAATTAATATAATTAAACAATGTATTTTTTCCCTAAGATAAATAACGACTTCAATGAATTGAAATTGGTTAAGCATTTGTAAAGATTCGTATTTGTTTTTCCTACTAAGAGCAGTTTAAAGCTGTATTAAACGTATTATTGTCTTGTAATGTCTTGTCTTAAATGTATTAAGGATCGATGTGTGAAACATAATTCCTTGGAGGGATTTAACAATAACACATTTCCCATACTTGTGACATATTCTGTCAATTTGCAGCATTAAGTTTTGTGTAATGAAGCTGGCAGGCAGCTATTGATCAGAGTTAATCATAAGGATTTTCGTCAACTGTCACTCGAGTCCAGCTCAAATCATAAATCTGGAGTACCTCTCCGGAGGAGGGGTGCTGTGTCCGGCCCCTTACCCGGATCCGGCAATGTTCTGTTTACCGGAGTGTCCTGTGTTAACCACAACGAGTTGCCCTCAACAACAACTGAATCAGGTAGTACCCCAGTATCCTGCCTGGCCGGCCACAATGCAAACATGACTTTGCAATTAAGTTATTGCCGGCCAGAAGGAGCCGGCTGGCCGGGGAGTCCTTAGAGCGTTTGCTCGTCTCCTTGAGGCTGGCCGGAAAAGTGTTGCAACCAGAAAAAGAAGATCTCGTTTGATTTATGGCCACTTGCATTGGCTGCAGCAGGACTTTAAATCATAGACCAGCTCCTTGGCCAGTTATTTAACCTCAAATTGTTACTTACGCATTTAGTACTGCCCCTGGAGTTTATGGGGGAAGAAAGTGAAATTCAAATTGAATTGAATTGCTATGCAAATTTTCGGCCCCTAGTGGTTCTAGTGCATTCTGCCCTAATTTAAGCATGAATACGCATCCACTATATCTGGGTATGACGTTTAATTAAGGCTACCAGCTGGTGATTGACACTCCCCAAAAATATGCGTTTGTTGATACGATTT
The DNA here is from genome assembly GCA_008042675.1 of Drosophila seguyi. Classification (NCBI taxonomy): domain Eukaryota; kingdom Metazoa; phylum Arthropoda; class Insecta; order Diptera; family Drosophilidae; genus Drosophila; species Drosophila seguyi. The sequence continues at coordinate 69,658 of VNJU01002391.1, forward strand.
AATTGGCGAGCGGCTTTTCTCCCCTCTCCGCCACGGATCAATTTGAAAATTGTTTCATCTCAGTGGGGGCAAAAATGGCCGACCACAAAAAACTGAATTCTAGATTGGCCATTGCAATGACAGCGTAAATTCAAAATGCAAATTGTTGGAGCCTTCAAAGTGCAGCCCCAGTGCATCTGATTTATTTTCGCCATTCAACCAATTTAAATATCGAGTTACTATCAGTAATATTACACAACAAAAGGCAAATAAATCGTTTTATATTTCATTAAAATTTAATACAATTTTATTTCCATTTTAGTTTATCGCTCTCTTTTATTTTGTGTCTCTCGTCGCGCTGCTTTCAATATTGGGCCTGGTTTAATTTATTTGATATTTTGCTTTTTTTGTTGGCGCTCCGGCAGCTCCAATAGGACACACGGCGAGCAAACAAAGCCAGGCAAAGCGTTTGCCATAAAAGGGCAAAAAATAAAAGCGCACAATACCGTAACTAGCTCTCGTCGTAGCTCCGTCGTTCCCCCCGATTACATATCGAACGGGGGACAAACATTTGCATTACGTATACGCGGCGTTGCACAGACATCTGCATGCTCCGCCGTGTGCCAGCCCTGCATTTGATATATTAAACTTGCGAACTATAACTCAGCATTTATTGTGAGTATTTGATTGTTTTTATTGCCATCGAAATCAAAAATTGAACAAACTTGTTAGCGACAAAATGGAATAAAAGCAATTTTCGTCTGGAAATACAACGTTTTCGTTCGCCTCGTTTCGGGGAAGAAATAGTTCAGCCTGATGAAATAGAAAAATCTTGCGACCGAATCCACTGTTTGATTCAATGGTATGAGTCCAATTACACATTTATTTACACCTGCGAAAAGGTAAATGTGTGTTAAACAATACGCACATGTCGCCCGACCCCATTTAAGTGTTCCGAGTTTCTCCCAGAGAAAAAAATAAACAACAATGCCGAATGTCGATGGGAAATTATTGTGCCCCAACAAAGCATTGGGGGAAGCACGGGGGCGGATGATTGTTCAAGAGGCTCCTATTAGTTGGGGCTGTCAAGGGGTTGTGAGCTAGATATTTACAGATTTAATTGAATATTTTATTAATATTCGAAACAATTAGGTGATGAAATACACGATAGTTGGTGTTCAATTTAACCAAAGAACATGTTAAATAAAAACCCTAAAATATAACATGTACATTTTCTAATGAAATGATTTTAAATGGCTTCGTTTAACCATAAAGTGTAATATTTAAACTAGTTAATGTTACAGGAAATTATAACTTCCCTACCGATATTTCGTATCGCATGATTCTTCTGGATTAATAACCTTTCCTGGCATCAGGTGGATCAGACACAGAGCGAACCTCGGGCACCAATTGGAAATACATTTGTCAGAAACCACACACGCAAAATACCAGAGGAATGGAGAGATGGTGGAAAGGAGCTGGTGGCGCCCCAGCCCCTTGGTTTAATACTGAGCACTCGGTGCTCTGCGGTGGAATGGGCGTGTTAAGTTATCGGACGCCTGTTTTGCGGGCCCCGACAACTTGTAAGTGCGGTCGGCGAACGGAAGGAGGGGTTTGTAGTGAGAGGGCGAGAGCCCATTGTCACACCTGCGGCAGGAATCTATTATATTTCAATAATGCCGCTACTATCGCATAAATAAACAACCGCAGCCGACCAAACACATGGCTGCTACATAAATCTGTTTGTTCATTTCCATTACCAGGCAACATCATCTCCAACTGTATCCCTCTCTTTTTTCTCTGTTTTTTTTTTTTGTTCTTTTAACTAAAAATATGGCAGGGCCGATAATGGTTATATAAAGCCAATAAACTGCACTGAATCCTCGTGTGAAATGCATAGAAAAATTCTATGGCATTGCAATTGAATTTTATTCCTCGCCGTCGGCTGGATTTTTGGGTAACTTTAATTGATTTATTTATTCATATCGATGCAACTTTAAAAATTTACCAAAGCAATTTAAATGGACATATCTGAAATTCTATTGACAGTTTTTGCTGTTTTGGTTGTTTACCCAACTGAGATAAATTGTACGCCTGAGCAGGCATTGGCTGTCGTCACCATAGTCATCGTTATAATCATCATCATTATCATCGTCATCATCATTTCATCCGCATCATGGCTGCCCTGGCCCTCGGTGCGTATACAATATTTTGTTTACTTACGTGCCGTCTGCGCCTCCAAAAGTCATGGTTGACTTACAATTTGCCAAACTTTTACCCCATAAGAAAAACTTAAAGGCGTCTCCGTATTGAGTTACCATTTGTCATTCGGTTTGGTGTGTAAGGAGTTGGCGCAAATATTCAAAGACGCAACTGAGTCTTAGCCAAAACGAATAGACCGTAAAGAAATGGGTGGCATTGGGGAAAAATTAACAGTAGCATAAATATCATTTTGAGAAACAAATAGTCGTTAAATTGTATACTGTTTTGTATTCGGCAACATCATGTTTGGGGAAATAAAGGGTATCCTAGCGTGGCAGCACGAAAATGGGAAAAACAAACACACATTTTCAAGACGGAATGCTCTACGATTAACTATTAGGTTTTGTAAGAATTATACGATCTATTTTTAAAATTATAAAAAAAAAAAATAGTCGAAATGGTATTGTACACCAATACAAAATACAAATTTACGAGTTGTATTTTAAATATTTTTTTAATATCTCTTGCCTGGTAAAGACTATATAAATTTAATTGTTTGAATACCCATTATGAATACCTCATGAATAAATATTTATATTTTCATTAAATTAAATACAAAATGTACAATGTAGTGGCGCTGCTCCTGCTGCAACCCTTTTTTTTATAGCTAAGCTCTTCACCATGTCACGTAGTCCGCTCAGGAGCTGTGCGGGCACCAGGCACCGGATCTGTGTCCTTCGCATCTGAAGTGCCCTCGTGCATCAATTGGCCGAGTCGAGAAGTCCTTGTATGTCCCGCTGGCGGGCCTTGCATGTGGCACGCCCCGGGCTGAGTTATTACTTAGCGTCCTTCCCTGCGATGTCTGCGTTTAGCGCGAAATACTTGTTATTGTTTATCGCGAAAGTAACAGAACATTATAGCTTTTTATATCATTTACGTTTTACGTCATGCCTGGGCCAATGCAAAGGCGAGTGGGGGCCTTCCGGCTTCCGGGTAGTTTATGACTGATGGGCCCGACATACGATACTTTCCTCCGCTGACCAAGTTCTCCGCTCCGCCCCGCTGCTTTTTGCATCATTACTGACACACGCACCCGAGAATTTGTCGTCGTGTTTCTGGCCTTTGTTTTATGCCTTATGTCATATTTTTTGGCATGGCCTTTTAATATCATGCGACTGGCGTTGATGTCGTGGCACGTACATGTTTTTAATGTCCAATAAAATTATCGTTTCAGATAAAGCTGTTCGTCAAAAACAAAGCACCCGCCATGTATATGGCCATACTGGATACTTTGGTTCCGGAAATGGAGCAACTTTATGACAAGTGTTGATTGCATATACTTCCACTCATTCCCGAGAAGCTCAAAGGAAACACTTCCCGAGAAGAAAGTCAGTTGGTTTTGAGAAATCATAGATAACTTAAGATTTATTTTAAGATATTTCCCTTTTTTAATGGGGACTAACAATGGTTATAGAATTTACCAGTTACCAAGTACCAGTAACAAAAATATTTTTATGATGGGCAGATTACATTTTATAGGATATAGTAACATGCTTTACTATACGCCAACCTGACACTGAATTAAGTCTCAGCGAAACAATCCATCCGAATCGCAATTGAACAGGATCTCACCACAGGACAGAAGATCAGACGGACAAGAGCAAGTCGGAGCTGTCGCAAATCCCAGGTGGAAAGCCAATCAAAGCGACTTTAATGCAAATGCCCTGCCATTTTCCCGTTCCATTCGATATCGTTGACACACAAAAAACAGAAACACGGCGAAAAAAACAGCCAGAAAGGAGAAAGAGAATCAAGGATATAGAAACAGGGACGAGCCGGCAGTGCGATTTGTGCTCATTTGTCAATGCATCACGCCACTAGCTCCACGTCAGTCCACATAACGTATACGCCCCTTTGGCCATGCCGAATGCAGTTCGTTGCAGCAGCCGCGAATGCTGTTGTTCTTATTTTTCGAGGGAAGCCCGACGGAACACAAAACACAGAACAATCGCGTTGTCAGCTCGCTCCAGTCCCACATCCATTTGTACATCAAACACTTTGCTCTGAGCCCGCTTTGCTGTTGGGATTTTAATTTATAATTCAGCACTCGAACATGTCATCAAAGAGTTTCATCAATATGCACTCCAAATCAACTCAGCGACGACGTAAACCGATTAAGCTATTCACCGATTGAGGTATTTCTCGTGTGGAAACCATTTAGTTTTCAGTTGAGGTTTTGAGCGGATAAGAGAGGCATAGGTAAACTTTTAAGAATATTCTATGCCCCGTTTTATACTGGGAAATCGAATGTTGTGATTACGTTCAAGAGCCACCCAAATTAATATGCTCATACTCAACTTATAAATTTGGGTTTTATGTTGTTCTCTGGGAATTAAAGCATGTTTTGCCGAGACTAAAAGCTTCAAATATAATTTATTGCGCGATACGAGAAGAAATTATGAAAGAAATTCCAAGAGTTAGTTGTTATCGGAACATTTATTTTAAAAGCAATAAAACAACACTTGTGTTTCCAAGTCCCTAGGGTAACTTTTCTCTTAAAATCGGCTACGAACACTTATTAAAGATTTGGTAATTTATTACTGCCAAATCGTTGAGACCCTCACTACGGGAGACGAAATAATTAAAAGCGTTTGTCTGCCGCCAGCCTTTCGCTTAATTTTTATTGGCTTACAAACGGGACGTACAAAAAAAAAAAACAATATTTATAGTTATAGGTAAAAAGAAGATTTCAATTTGCACTGCTCTTAAAAATTTGCCAGATTGCTGCTTAATAGTAATTTGATTTTGAATAAACTTAAAATAGATTAGCCTAACTTCCGCAAAAATCATATTCTTAACTTATTGCTTAATAGTGTCACAGCAACAAAAAACTTGTATTCGAATCACTTATATTATTTACCTCATTAATTTCCCTTTGAATCCATTAGGCTAAACGCAAAAAATTGAACTCGGGACGCGTGCATTTGGCAAATTGTCTGAGATTTTGACAAAGGACTGGCAAATTTCCGTGGCACGCATTTTTTTGTGCGGAAAAAGTTTAAACTCGAGCGCAAACTTTTTGCTGGCATCCTTATTTTTGCGTATATTCCACTTCTTCGCCCTGCGCTGACCAACACACACGCATTACGCATACGCCGCGTCAGCCTAATTGACAAGGGTTGAATATGCGGCGGCAGCACAACTTTTTTGCTGAAATATGTCAAATGTCATGCTTAAAAGGGGACAAAGTTTTTCCTAGTTTTCGGCTTAACCCGATCCGTTTCCCTGCCAAATGGCACAAAAATGTTCAAGTGTCCATTGACTTGAAACTTATTCGGGTGCCGTCTCCATGCCGCATTAAATACTTTGCAAATATCTGTGGCAGAGCGCAGAGCGCAGAGATCTTGACCCCCGTTCACCTGTCTGCACTGCGTTAAGGGCCTCTTCCGGTCTGACTAACCGTGTTTTTCCCGCACTAATGACAAATATGGCCCCGTGAGTTACGGTCGTGCAATGAAAATTTATCAAAATCCAATGGCAGCGGCACCAAGAAAAAATACTGCGAGTCGAACACGCAATTTGAGCAACTTGCAGGAAACCAGAGGTAAACAATATTTTTCAGTTCATTGAACGGAATAAGCTTGTTTCCGATAAGGAAGGGAGAAAAAAGGAACATGGCTAACACATAAACACGACTCTCTGCCAGGGTGTTGGTGTGAGTGCGTGAGTGTCCTGGCCCACACAGACGCCGTTGTCCTTGTCTGGCTGTCTATTGGCCTGTCTTACATTGCGTTCTGTGTTTGCCTCGACCATCGTGAACATGCCACAACAACTGGCAGAGCACACAGCACACTATTCGCCGAGTTAAGGATTTCTCCAGGCCAATAAGTAGTCAACAGGCCAGGCCAGGATGCGGATGGTTCAAATGGGAAATGGGGGGGAAATTAAAGCTTTTGATATCGAATTCTTGTTTGCAGTTTCACATAACAAAGCGAAAAGCATTTCTAGTTCTTACTTTGTATTTCAAGCCGGGCTCCGTAAGTCTTTCGGTCTACCAGTTAAAGATCAACTGGCAGTTGTCAGAAACCAAAGCCTGCACCGCTTGTGAGTCCTGTTCATCTTAGAAGCTCCAAGTAATTCATATATTATGTATAATTCCAATAAAAAAATAAGACAATCTATTTATGTATCGATAAATTTCCCTTTTAAATTTCAAGAAAATCCATTTTTGAAGAATCCAATATGCTAAAGCCATAATTTCCCGCAGCTGACATTAAATCTCAGCAAGTTATGCAATCTGCGAACTAACGCTCACTAACCTGCGAAACAAATCAGGTTTTCGCACACCTGTGTCTTTTCCTCTCCCTTTTTTACCTTTCCCGTCACGCTTATTTCCAACTTGAGCTCCTCAAATAAGCAAATCACGTGCTTTTTGTCAGCTCAACTAAAGCAAAACCCCCAAAAACACGCACACTCGACAACTGAAATTAATGCGTGTTTGTAAATTGTGCAAATTATAGAGCAAAATAGAGGCACAGTGCATTGCAATATAATGAAAAGTGGGAAAATTGTTTTCTTAAAGATGATATATTACAAAAATAATGTTAAAAAATGTAAAGTAATTTAGTTGTATTAGAGGTGGAAGTGCCACTTATTGACTTAGTTTAATTTATAGACCATATATAACCACTGTCAGACAGAAATGTTTATTTTTCGGAATGGAACATGTCAGGGGATAAGCCAGCAATCCGCTGGCATCGGAATGCTCTCATGTAATAACCGAGTGCGACAACCGCTGCGGATACTTAACGTGAACAGATGATGCTACATGTGTTAGATCCGCGACGTAAGCTGCTGACACCCTCTTCCGAGGGGTGTTGAAAATAACTGATACGACACACGTTGCGGGACTTGCAAATTTATCTGTTTAATAATAGTCAAGCAGGAGCAGCAGTTTGCCATTTTGCGTAACTTTTTTGGGGTTCCGGGTGGAGCCGTTGGGGGCCAGCACGTCCAACTTCCAAATGTCCAGCAGAGTAAGCAACATTTGAAATTCGACGAGAAGCGTACAAAAAGAGATGGGCCAAAGTTGAGCCGGGAGAGCGGAAATGTTGCGTTGCACATGTGACAAGTTTTTCTGAGGGCAGGGGGGTGGTGTGTGTGTGTGTGTGATGTTGTCGTCGAAAGCGGCAAAAACATTTCGCAGCTCGCCTGGTTTGAGTTTAGTTCAGTCGAGTTTCCAGTTAAGGTGAACTGCCATTTTACAGTTTGTATATCAAACTGGCGCGCAAAAGGGGTTTGCGGGGGACCAGGGACCCGGACTCCTAACAAAAAATTGCATTGCATACTGAGCGGGGTCACGGCTTCAAATCGTCGCCGTCACACAAAACCAGGCGAACTTTTTTTTCTAGGTACACAGCACGAATCCTTGTAAGCTGACTGAAGGAGAAATCCTAAAAGTATTGTGTGGACACGTGTTATAAAATATATATGTAGAAGGCTTGTTAATTACTGTTTTAAGTTAAAAGTTCAGGCGGAGATCGGTCTTAAAATGCAATTTTTTCCAGTGTGTGCGAATGCGTTTCTTTCCCATTTTTTTATTTTTTCGGTCAGCGGCAAGGCAACTTCCAAAATGCATTTCACTGCGGCTTTCATTTTCGTGCTTGTTGGACACGCCCACAATGCCACACTGGCCGTGCCCGCCGCCCCCGAAGCCCGAATTCCCGCCAACGCCTTTTTCTGCCACAGCATCGCGCGCTGGTTATAAATTTAAGCCCTGCGTGGTTTTAATTTTTTTTTCGGGCGGTCTCTGTGCCCGTCTCCATTCGGACTCTCGCTCTCTGTTTGTTCTTACAACGCCCCCAATGGAATCTTGAGCTGCAGCCCCGTCCAATTCCCACATGTCCTCGTTGTGGCGCTCCTGGGTCAAACGTGTGCCCTCGGTTCAGTTGGGGTTTAAACGGTTAAGTGCTGGCTAAATTGTTTCATTCTTTCCTTGCTTACCTTTGGCCGACTCCCCTTTCCCCGTTCCATTCCCCTGCCGATCTCCACCGTTCGCTTTTGTATCTTTTGTTCAGAGCCATCCGTCCAACGTGCGTGTCTAAGGTTAAATTGCACATGTTGCCATGCGTTTTTCAAGCTGCCAGTGATGGTTTTGTACTTTTGGGTTTAACCTCAAGGTGTTAAGCTGTCGTTTTTTGCAGGCTTCCCTTGCCTGTCCAGTCTATTGATTCCGATGGAGGCAAGACAGTGGACGTAATTGGCAAATGATGTAGTTGCATTGGCCAAGGGGACGCAAAAAACTATGGTTTAACCGAATGAATAAGTGAATAGACCAAATGGATGTTCAACTTAAAGGCTATAGGTCTCTATAACTCTATAAATTCTGATAGGTTCACCCAGTTGAACTATCCGATTCTCCCGCTATATATGCCACGATTGAATTTTAAATATTTTGTACTGAAAACCTATGGAATCCTAAAGTCAATTAAACCTGGCTAGCACAAAAAGCACCGTTTCGTGGCGGTCACAAAACACAATAACCCAAAACGCATAACGCATACGCAGCGTTGACAATAGATCGACGCTTTTGCCCGCGGGCTCATTGGAACAAAGGACGGCGGCAAATCTCCAACTGCAACGCGATATTGCTGCACCTAAATATAAAGGGAAGGCGGAGCCCATCCAACGGGATGTTGATGAAGCAGCCAAGGGCTGTGCAAACGCAACTCATAACCGAAGAATTGTGGATTTAAGTCAGCGGAATAATACTCGCACGCACAGCGAGTGCGGGTCTTTGAGTGCGCTTCTAGCTCTGCAATTGCAATCGCGGCTGCCAGTCGATGTGTCCTGAGATAACGGACTCTATGCCGGCAGGGATTTCGGTAACGGACTGGCAGTTTTTCAAAAATTATTTCCATTTTTCATCGTTCGCATACGTTGCGTATACCCAGCGGGTCACTGGGCTATACAGGGAGCACTCACCACAGTTTTCAATGTCCTGGGAAGCGGTCATCGAAGGGATCCGCAAGGAATGTAAATAACGGAAAGGTACTCTCATACCAGCTACATTTTTATGTTCACTCTCCCTTCTCTTTGAACCCGTCAATACTTTTAATTAGCTTTTCCACTTTCCAAAGCAGACATACTACCCTAGGAACCATTAACGTTTTGACAAATTAATTTCCGTTTCTTTCTAATTATTTTTTCAGTTGGCTGCTTTTCTTTTTATTGTAATTGTACGTGAATCGGAAAGTGATCCACTTTTAAGTTGTATTAAAAGCACCGAGGTCAGCACTGAGGCAGTAAGGGTCTGATTGGCCTGATTTGATGCGTAAGAAGTAGGAAACAGGAAGTTGTTCGTTAAAGTCATTCCGTTCTAGGCAGAAAGATGTAAGGAGCTGGTAATAAATTTGCAAAAGCACGAAGACTTTTTGGATGAAGAAATGTATCGGTGTTTAGAATCAGGATAGACTATGCCAAGAGCAAATATCTTAGTAAGATACCGACCCACACACGGCTTTAAGAAAAAGGTCAGACCAGTTCCCACGTCAAGGTTTCATGTACCGTCACTGTCATCGTCATTATCGCCCTGTTCATCAACCAGAAAGTAACAACTAAATCTGTGAAATTAAAACGAGATGTCAACCAAAATGCGCACAGCCAGACAAATGGACCGAAAGAGGCTCGTTTTGCGTTTGTTTTTCAGTGGTTGGTTTTTGGGGGATGCCGCAGCCACCGCAAGCTCCATTCCCTTCCGTCGTCAGCTCTTCATTTGTGTGCATGAAATATAAACACGAAACACATCCTGTGGATGCTACCGGCCCCTGTGAACTGTCTGAGATTCATCCGCAGAATGTGTGTGCGTGGCAGGTGTGTACATTGTATTGACACCGAAAACCCCAAAACATATGGCTGGCGATGAAAGGGAAAGGGTTGATTTTACGTGGACTTGTTAATTTGATTAATGCAATTCTGGAACTTTGGTTAATATGTATTTTGACATTAACAAAAGGGCCACAAAGCAGCCACAGTACATCATATGTCATCGTACATTCGCCAGTATACTCCCATTAACAGTGACAGCCTAAATACAAACGTGGGCCCAATGCAGTTTTCCACGATTCTCCGCAACGTGTTGCCAGATCTACTGCGGTCGTTTTGAGCTCATTAAAAATTTTCAACTGAAATATTCCGCCGGAAGCCGTGTGTGTGTGTGTGTTGGTTCACCCCCAGCGGAGCACGTCTGCCGTTTGTGCTTATTTGTTGGCGTACACATTGTCTTTCGGAAGTCGAGCACCATTTGGTTTAAAATGGTAAAAAAAAATATAGCCAAACCCTGCAGTGAAGTCGCTACATTAAAATCCTCCCTTCGTTTTAGATTAATTTACAGGAATAAACACTTTTTGCAGGCACTGTCAGCCACCGCATGTGCCGGCATGTTTCGTATTTTAGTTTTCCACATTCGCTGAAATTAAACTACAGAATCGCACACGGATATATTTAATTAGATGACATACCCCTATTATGTTTTATTCAGGGCTGGATGGGGGAGGAAACCCACCAAGCCCACACACCCCCGTAGTTTTTGCAACGTGATTTGTGTTCGAGTCACATCCGCTCAGGTGAAAATTAAGCTGCCGCATTTAAATGTGCATGCTAGGCAAGCCGAGGGGTCATTGACTAAGTCGGGATGAACGTGGTTTATATACTGTGCCTTTTAAAATGTCATTATTAGTTTAGGTTTTTTCCCACGAAAATCAAGACTCTTCGGGAAAGTCTGTGTAGAGTTTAAGGTGAGTTAACATTTGTATTAATTACATACCTGAAGCATAATAAGGGCATTCGAATTGATATAACCTGAAGTAAGGCCTTATCTGTATAACTGATAAATAGAAATATATAAATAAAATTTTGTAATGCTACAAAGCCAGATTGAGTAAAGTCAATAAAATTGTTATTACAGCATTTTAATCAAATCTTTAAATTTAGTTGCTCACAATTGTCATAATAAATTACAAACCAGATTTTTTCACGCCTTGGCTGTGCCCTGAGGCTGCTTAACCCCTAGAAAGTGGCAGAAACCAATCAGTTTAGAGGCTGCCAGCTTTGTGGCTCCATTTGCTGGGACTGCAATTTAAATAATGCACCAAATGAATTAAGTTGCCAGTCAAATGAAGACGACAGCACATTCCGGGGACTGGCATTGAAGGTAAATGGAGCAAATCCTTCGGCAGCTGCAATAAAAATAGAATCAAGTTAACAAAGGAGTGAAATGAAGCGCAGACAAAAGCCAACCCGCTAAGATGGCGACTGATTGTGAGTTTTATGTCACAAAAAGTGAACAAAAGCTGGGGTTGGCAATAGTTCTCAGAAATATTTTTATAGAAAATCAGGCGCTCCGAACTGTTGAGCGGCACGTTAGTCTGTCCCCAAATGAAACCAGACCGGGCAGGAGCAGGTTTATTGGGGAGGCGCTCTTGGGTGTGTGTGTGTGTGTGTGTGTCATTGATATATGGTTCGATCCGTCGATACAGGAAACACGCAGACACACAGGATGGCAATAAAAGCGGTAATGATGCGGCACGCGGGCGCACGGTCACATGAGCCGCCGGATATGAGTCTGTGCTTAAGAGCTGGCAGCCCATTGATATAACGCCTTAACAGTTGTTGACCATTGGTAAAAAAAAAACATAATTGAAACTGTAGATCGTAATTTTTAAATTAAGTAACATACCATTAAAGTATAAAAGTCTATAATAAGATTTTAAATATTTCGTGTGCTTCATTCATGGCCAAACAAAATCTTGATTTCTGTCACAGTTGAATAAAAATAAACAAAATAATAAAATATTAGCATTTTATTTTGATTCAGTTCTATTTTTAAAATCTATGCCTTTTCTGCTGGGAGCCATTAATATTTGTGTTTTCCCTTAAGAATTTCAATTTATATATAATTGGGAGTCAGAGCTGATGATTTGTCCCTTAACTAAATAGGTTAAGCATATATACTAACTTTAATAATAAATTTAAATTGAAAAATAATAAAATAATAAAATAAATTACAAAAGAGCTATTATCCACGCAAATAAATAATAAAATAATATTTCAAGAAATACACTTAAATTGGAAATATTTAATATTACTACTTCATATTTAATTGCCAGCACTGAATTGGCCAGCATATCTGAAATGGGAAAGTCTTAAGTACTCATGGGTGGTTTTTTTTAAATTTATGTACATATGGAATTCATATACTCAGTTTAAGAAGCTGTACACTAAACTAAGTTCTTAATGTACATATAAATTGAAAATCAAATAACTATTTGCTAATATTTATTTGCTTCTAACAAGTACCAATTTATTGCTGGTAAAAAATCCTAAAAAACAAAATAGGTATATAAATATTAGACTCTCTAATAACCAAATAAAGGGTAACTGCTTAGTTTGGTTTTAATATATATAGTAAATGTATATTTCTTTCATACTTAATTTTCAGTTAACATTTCTATATGGAAAGTGCCAAAGACCTTAAATTAATCATTACTTTCAGTTTAAATTGAAGTTTTGGGACCCATTAAATTCTTAATTGCTTTTTATAATTTAAACTTCCAGTTGACTTGACCAGCACTTAGTTCAGATTTCAGCTTAGTTTAAATCATAAATTCGTCGAGATTGCATCTGAAATGGGAGATATTTGGCTTATATTGTGTATTACATCAATTTCAATTCAATCGGGCTTGAGTTCAGGCGAATTCATGAAGAAAAAGCTTTTGGAGAACATTGCGAAAGACTATTGTAAGGCATATTGCGACGGTAGTTGTAATGATGAAAAAAACCATAAATCCTGCGACGATGAGGATAGAAATTTTATTGTAACCAACGAGTATCAATTGAAATTTAATGATGGCGTATTGGAAATTCAATGGAACTATCCTCATTTAAAGGGCTGCAATATCACTCCAATTACCCAGGAAAAATACGCAAAATTGAGAGTCTTAATAGTGACTGAATCTCGTCGCGACTGCCGAGGAGCTGACTATCTTCGCCAACTTGGCGTGGAAACGGTGACCCGCTTCGAATTACACCTGGATGTATTTAGAGTATTCGAAAGACGAGTCCATTATATGGATGGACCACAATCACTGACTTTTGTTTTCCTAGGCACTGTGTTATTTCATAAAATACGCCATTACATCGATGTGCCCATGAACAATCTACAGGAAATTATCATAGGCGGAGACAATGTGCCTGAGAGCCAACCTGTTGAGATTGAGGAGGATATTTTTTGGGGGAAACCCCAATTGAAAAGAGTTGCATTTAATGGATTTAACACTGTAAATGTAGGAAAGGATATTTTTTTACCGCTAGCCAGTTTGGAAAAGTTGGAATTCTCCAAGTTTAGCATTAGTAAACTTTCCCTGATGAGGTTGGTATGAAACCTTATTAAATTAATTAATTAACACAACTTGTATAATACATATACTTCCTTAGTTTTAACCCTCTTCAAAATAGTCTTCAGCATTTGGTCTTGGACATTCCCCAAGAGGTGGACTTGCAGCACTTTAAGACTTTTTCCCAAATTAAATTGATAAAAGTTAGAAACTATAAGCCCTACGAAAACTTGACTGCTTTGCTGTGCACTCCAACTGATTGTAGATTTACTCGGGGCATCAATGGCGTAGCGTGTCCTGATGTATGTGAATGCCGATATAATTACGACCACATGGAATTGGAAATTAATTGCTCCAACAGAGGACTTACGCAGATTCCTCCACTACCGATTCCCATAATCGGAGACTCAAAATTAATATTTCAAAACAACAGCCTGACCAAGTGGCCCGATTACACATCGGTGGGATATAGTAATTTGAAAAGTCTGGACGTGGCCAGAAATTTATTAAAGAACCTGAGCACAAGTCACCTACCGCGCACATTAGATTATCTCGACATTAGCTTCAACGATGTGAGGGAGATGGAAACAGAGATAATCGAATATATCAGAAATGTCCGAATCTTCAAGCAGACTGGCAATCATTGGTTGGTTTACTGCGACGATGAGCCTTTATTAAACCTCTTTCGAGATCTTAAGAAACCAATGCGAATGAAAGCCAACAAGCTGCGGCCGATACTGAGGCATTTGACACCAGAATCGCCTGAGGGATTCCTCAAGTTTCTGGGACAGCATTTCCTAAGACTTGGATCAACCAGGCGAGGATTTTTTGTGATAAACGAGGAAATGCTTGTGCGGAGCATGCTTCTAAAAGTTGACGATTTGGGTAAACAAATGTATATCCGTGAGTCCATGGAGTGGTTGCATCGTAGTTTACCCTCTGTTAATGAGGAATACGAGTCATTTTACCATTATCATATGGCCGGTGTCTGCCCCTACAAATGTGAGTGCTGCCAGTATCGCAATGCACCAAATGTCAGAGTAGACTGCAGAAATAAATTTATATTTTGTTTTCCTGAGTTAAATACGCGGAGCATTACTGACTACCTTGAGCTGCACTTGGCGAACAATAATATATCCAAAATTACCATCGAAATGCTTCCCAAAAACTTAAGTTACTTGGATCTGAGTAACAATAATTTAGAGACTCTCGATAATAGCGTTGTGCGGCTCCTACAAAATCTAAAGAACTCCGCTAAAATTAAACTCTCAGGAAATCCCTGGAAATGCCACTGTGAATCCCGCTCGCTGCTCTCCTTTCTGAGGGATCACGATCCAAAGGAATACACCCTCATTCTGAATCGTTGCAATATCTCCCAGGATGATTGCCCCGACTCCTGCGTCTGCTGCTTAGATAAGTCCACCTGGCCCTCCTTCATAGTCGATTGCGTGGGCGAAGGACTCGTGGCACTCCCAAAGATAACCCGTAACGTAGGCTATCTGGACTTAAGGAACAACAATATAAGCGAACTTAACCAAATGGAGGCTATTTTGCTTGTGAACAGATCGCAGGATTCTCCACTGAAGCTTTTCATGGGCGAAAACCCCTGGTCCTGCACCTGTCGGGATGTGGACTATCTCAATGGTATTAAATCTATCTCATCGAGTATTGCAGACTTAACCGAGATGACCTGTAGCAGTGGCGAAAAGCTCCTCTCGATCGAGCAGGAGGACATCTGTCCCTCTGGACTCCCCTACTATCTAGCCCTGGCCGCATCCTTGGCCGCCGTGCTGGTGGCTACCAACTTCCTGGTATGCTTCCGGCAGCCGCTCCTGATCTGGCTCTACGAGCACGACCTCTTCCTGAGCCTGGCCGCCCGCATGGATCTTGACCAAGGCAAGAGATACGACGCCTTTCTGGCCTTCACCCACAAGGACGAGGATCTGGTGGAGGAGTTCGTGGAGCGTCTGGAGAGGGGCAGGCCGCCCTTTCGGCTCTGCTTCTACCTGCGCGACTGGCTGGCCGGCGAGTGCATTCCCGACTGCATTAGCCGCTCCGTTCGCGACTCGCGGCGCATCATCATCCTGATGACGTCCAACTTCTTGAAGTCCACCTGGGGCCGCCTCGAGTTCCGGCTCGCCCTGCACGCCACCTCGCAGGACCGCTGCAAGCGCCTGATCGTCGTCGTCTATCCAGACGTGTTGAGTTTCGATGAGTTGGACAGCGAGCTGCGGTCCTACATGGTGTTCAACACCTACTTGGAGCGAAGCCACCCCAACTTCTGGAACAAGCTGATCTACTCGATGCCCCACGTGAAAATGCAGTAGCCTCTGGCCTGTATTTATTTTTTATAGATTTTAAACATCCTAAAAATTATAAATTGAAAAGAAATCTATGCATTTTGTGATTATATTCATTTTAATTTGTTTTAAACAGAGTCTTATAATTCTAACTTTATTTCTCTTGGGCCAAATTAAATTACATAAACTTTCCCGAGAAATGTGTAGTTTTCAGCCTATTTTCTAGAATTTCATGGTCGAAGGGTAAACGACAACTCTGGAAGAGAAAGTGTAGGACAATGGAAGCGAAGTAGGGAACAATTCTGTTCTAAAAATGTTTAAATCATCGATTCATCGACGCTTACATCATTGCCTATCCACCTCTGGTACATGACCTTAGAAGTTATCGATATTTGCTGACAGGTCGTCAGTGCAACACCCAACAATCAAATAGTCATTAAAAGCAAGAACGGAAATGTCCCAGAAAGAGGATTCAAATGCGTATTTCAGTGAACCTGAAGAAGTTTTAAACTGGAAAGACATTCCCGATGGAGCCCCTGACGGCGCCCAGATCAAGACCGCCAAGCGCAAAAGAAACTCGCATCCAAAGAGCTTTCCCAAAAGTGAGAAGCGAGGCGGACGCAGGCGTAAGCAACGAGACAATCTTGTCGACGAAATGGAGCTGTGTGCCAAGCGAATGAAGTTCATGTCCCTGCAGAACGTGCCCAGCCCAAAGACGAAGGAGGAGAATCCCTTTGAGATCGATACCGGCTATGAAGGAGACTGTGAGGCTTAACCCAAGAGCCCTCAATAAATGAAACCGTCCAAACCAATTGTTTTTTTGTATTTCACGGCCATGGGGTACAGATGTAATGGTTGCTGTAATACTCGATACTGGGAAACCGGGGGCTAAGAAGGGCAATAGCCATAGTAAACACAGATGTAGACAATTGCGGTTACCACCGAAAATTAAATCTTTTGCAATGAACTCGATAGATTCCCTATAAATCCTATACCTGTAAATATGTTTTAAACAAATTAAAAACCAAAACTAATTGATGGCAATTTATATTTTTATTATTCCCATTTTTCTTGAATAAATATATATATAAAACATTTATTTATATATATAATGAACCCTTGGAACTTGTTCAACACCACACACATTTTGATCTTCCAGTTTCATATGGCGGTTTCAAGAGTCCATATGCTGTCCAATTCAGCAGCAAGAATAACCACAATAGCCGCCGCAGGGTCCGCATCCACCGCAGGGTCCGCATCCTCCGCAGGGCCCACACGGTCCACACCCACCGCACGGGCCGCAGCCACCGCAGCAGGGTCCCTTTGGTAAGAAAAAGGAGTTAATATTCCGCAACCTTTCCAGAGATACTTTGATCTTTGCACTCACGTTCACCAAGACGTAGTTCGGATTCACGTACATATACATGATTATATAGTTGTAAGCGCTGCCGGCGATCGAATACCAAAGGAAACTTGAAACCACCGGAAAATTTAGAATGCTGAAATTTAGGTGACGATAAGGGAGAACTGACGAGTAGTAAAAACTAATGAGAACTGACGAAAGCCCAACGGAATCGTATGAAACTATTTTTGACAGCTGTTTTTCGGCATAGCCAAGCCAACTTGATGAACATGTTTCCTGCAAGCGATAAGGAAGCCCAGATTCGACGATCTTTCCCAAAAGTAAAAACGAAAACCGAAGCAGGCATACGAGCTACCGGCCATGAAGGAGATTGAAGCTTGACCTAGTGCTTTTATTAAATAAATTAAATCGATTAAAGCGGTTGATCTAACGGCCTAGTGTTTTATTAAATTATGCCGACTAAAATTACTGGGCGTTAGCCCACCTAATGGCGGTTGCTGAACTCGGTACTAGGCATAATAGCTCAGGAGAAGAGCAATCGGCACAGTGAATAAGGGTTTAGAGAAGCTAGTTAATGTATTAAATTTATTTTTATATTCCATGGGGATTATTACACCTAATTACACCTAATTATTTTTATTGACTGGTCTTAGAAGATTCCCCGTAGCTCCTTTACCAGAGAATATTAATTAACACAAAATGAAATAAACCATTTTTCAAATGCTGTATATGGTATTTATATTTTTATTACTGCTGGCATTCTGGAATATATATAATATAATATATATATTATAATACATATACACATTAATATGTAATGAACCGTGGAAACTTCAACACCACACACATTAGATCTTTCAGTTTCACATGGCGGTTTCAAGAGTCCAATTGCCTTCCAGCTCAGCAGCAGAATAACAGCAAAAGAGCCGCTGCAAGTTCCGCGTCTTCAGGTACGACACGGTCCACTTCCACCGCTTTGTCCATAACCACCACTCGGTCCACTTGCACCGCTTGGTCCACATCCAGCGCTGGGTCCATTACCACCGGTTGGTCCATTACTACCGCTTGGTCCACTGCCATCGCTTGGTCCACAACCACCGGTCGGTCCATTACCACCGCTCGGTCCACCTTCACCGCGTGGTACACCGCAGCCTCCACATGGATTGCAATAGTTGTCCTGGCCAAAAGGCGTTATCATTCAGAAATCCTTGGCTTATTTTTTATCTTTCCACTTACGCTCACCAATACGTAATCGGGATTCACGTACATATACATGATGATATCTGTGAGCTCTGCGCGCCGACCGGAAACCAAAGGAAACTTGAAACCGCCAGAATTTTGCCGTGAGAGGTGACGAAAGGTGAGAACTAACGAAAGGTGAGAACTGACGAGGGGTAAAGACAAATGAGAACTGACGAAAGCACGATAAACATTTCAAAACTGTTTTTGACTCATATTTGGAATTGCCCAGCTTACTTGATCTTTGAAGAAGAAAGTTCGTTGGCTTTTTGGAGTACCAAAATCTCACATTCAAGCAGGCTGTGGTTGTTGCCCGTCGGTTGTCAAAAGCATATCCATAGGAAGGTCTAGCGTTCTCATCATTCGTGTATAACATTTTGGCCTGTAACCATCTAAATTCCTCTGTCGTCTCGGTTTATTTCCCCGTTCGGTTCAAAGTATGTAGAGATATTATCCTAGTGAAAAGTTTTAAAGTACGTTTCCGATCTTTGTATTTTCAGAATCTATAGAATCATGTGTTGCGGACCTCTCGGATTCTGTGGACCCTGCAGCCCCTGTGGCGGACCCTGTGGCCCCTGTGGACCATGTGGGCCATGTGGATCGTGCTGCGGACCTTGCGGTTCCTGCTGCGGCTGTATGCCGTGTGGGTCTTGCTGTGGACCTTTCGGCTCTTGTTGTGGCGGCTGCTGGTGCTAGATAGTGACTGCAACATAAAATTCATTCACCTCACCGAAATTGATTCAGCCAACACCTAATATGGCCTAACCGGAAATAAAAATCGTAGACTTTTAAAAAATTATTTGTTGGCTTTCGGGAATCGAAGTTGTTGGTTAAAAGATCTGTGCCCTGGACAATTAATCCCTCTATTTAGTAATATGCCAGAACTGTTCGTAGATTAGTCATCTACAATGCTGTCGATAAGCCAAATCTCTGAGGAAAAGTTCCGACACTACAAACAAAAAATGATAATGCGACTAATAATAAACGCCAACTTATGATGGCCTGGAAGTTTTTATATTTGTTGTCTTTGGCAGATATCATTATAGACACGACAAACACTGTATTCATATTTTTTTATTATTATTGTGATTAATAAACTCCCGTGGTTGATAGCCTTATTAACACAATTTTAAAACCGCTCTCTTTTTATGGAATTAAATGGAATTTCGTCTACTGACATACCCTTATCTATGGTTTAAGAAATCACATAAGAAGGCAAACTTTCCGCTTTACTGAGTTAGTTTTTCTCCAGACTCGTACCATCACCATGCGAATCGCTGCTCTCATCGTCGCAGCCTGTGTGCTGGCCCTCATCGGAGGCGCTAGTTCCGAGTGCTGTAGAACCAAGGCTGATCTTCTGTAGAATATCTCAAATGGTGGATGCGGTGACGTCGGAGGACAGAGATCCGGGGACTTCTGTAAGATCAAAATTTGCGGAAACGGAGAGGCCTTGGTGGGCACCTGGTGCGGAAAGGGATCCTGCAACTGGTTTGGATGCGCCTGCAAGAACGGATGCCTGCGTGGCAACTGGACCCAGGATTTTTTGGCCAAAAATAGGCGATACAATATCCAGATCTTGGATGCCAAGTGGCCATAGTCTGATGTTAGACTAAATTAAAAAAAAAAACGTATTAAGCCAGATGGAACTTTTCAATTTGAATTCAATAATTTCGAGTCTTGGTAAATTAATCAATGAAATAAATTTTACAAATAACAAGAACGGAAGCTAACTTCGGAATGGCGAAGTTTAAATACCTTGCAGTAAGTAGGAACAAAAAAAGAAAAATGTTCTGACTTTTTCGCTTTCTCGGGTACTGTCATAAAATAAATGTTGCCAGCGCAGAATGTTGCTGGCGAAAAGTGTTGCAAGCAACAAAGCCAAACAGATATATATATTCCTATGGCAGCTATATGATATAGTGGTCCCATTTTGATAAAATTAAAACCGAAATTCTAAAATATAACCAAATGATCAGATCTAAAATTTTATACAAATATCCTAAAAATTGGCTAAGTTATAATATTATTCATTAAAGTTTACCGATCGTTCCTATGGCAGCTATATGATATAATCCTCCGATCCGGGCCATTCCGACTATCTGCAAAGTTTCATTCCGATAGGCTCAAAACTGAGGGACGAGTTTGCGTAGAAACGGACGGACAGACGGACAGACGGACATGGCTAGATCGACTCGGCTGTTGATGCTGATCAAGAATGTATATACTTTATAGGTTCGGAAATGTCTCCTTCACTGACTTGCAAGCTTCTGACTAAAATTATAATACCCTGCAAGGGTATAAAAACGTGTTGATTAATTAGTTCTGGCCAACAACTGGAGCTGCATTTTCGTACTAATCATATATTTTAATTAGGAATAGTAAAACCTTTGTTAAAAATTAACAAACTATGATGACAATTTTTAAAATTAAGAAAAAGTTTGTTTACTTGGCCATAAAGGGGTATTCACCTATTTTTATAAATTATTTGTGAGGAAACTCTGTAAGATAATGATAGTTTTTATTAGTTTTTTACATGTTTCAACTTACCAAAATAAGACATTTTTAATGTGTACAGCGAATTATTCCCTTTTGATAAGGGGTCTACCCATTCTCTGGTCTGAATTGAGAATAAATTCATTTTATTGATTTTTTGTGTCTATGCTTCTTGTTTAAATTGTTTAAATATAAGATTTTTTGTAAAAGGTTTAATTTTCAACCATGTTTTTCAGCTG